>JAHPZR010011134.1:35000-55000 GCA_019787425.1 Platygyra sinensis | reverse complement strand
TTTGGGTACGATTTTTCCGGTGTCAAACGCCATAAATTTGGATTTATCGGGATTTAGCAGTAAATAGTTTCTTAAGCATCAATTGCACACTTAACATATCTTCACTCATTTCCGCCACGGCAACCACCCGGAGTTGCATACCAGTGTCTTTGTTTACATCTCTTTTCAGAGGAAAATATTGACAACCTCTTGCGGATTCATTCGTCTCATAGCGTCAACAATATCATTTGGTTTATCTATACATACTTCGGTTTAATATTTTAATAATATACATGAAAAAATTACTCGATTCTGATTGGCTGAGAGCAGAGCAGTTCAAGTGTAACACCCCAGTGCAAAAAGTGTAATTCAGGGCAAAAAGTGCAACTCAGTGCAAATTACACATCGTAATTGTGGTTTATGATCGGCTAACAGACAAAAAGAAATGATGTCACGTAAAATGAGGACGAAAAGTTTGAGCAGAAGCTTCGAATGACTCGAGAAAAATTAGCTTCAAGAAAGATCTTCCAGCTAATCCTCAGTTGCGAATTGTTTTCGGTGAGTTGTAGGCTCAGATTCCAAATTTAGGAGCAATTTAAGGTGGCCGAACACAGTTTTCGCGCGTGCTTTTGCTGATGCAATATTTAGCACGTGCACAAGGATTTTAAACAACAAACATGCCGTCAGTAGAGCGATCATTTTATTTACTCAACACCCGCACTATCTGTGTTATTTTTCTGTATAATTGAACGCAGTGTATTGATGGCTTTAGTCTTTTATTACAAAGATATGTTAGAAAAGGTAACGATGCAAAGAACCCAGCAATTTTCAGCTTTTATTTGTTACCGAAAGAATGCAACGCATGCGCAGTTGCTAGAAAAATTGAGACCGATTGCTTTAGCAGAAACATGCCGATTTCTAACGATCCAGTCGTTAGAATTTCAAGAAACTTGGCCGAAAAATAGATCAGAGACCATGTGAATGATCTATCAAAAAAAAAAATCTGAATTTTGACGTAGGGAATTTTTAATAATACAGAAAACGATTAACGGCGAATTACGAAAATCGACCAAGTCAAAATTTTATTAGAACGGTGTTGACAGAAGGGATTTAATGTCAATCCTTAGTGTGCAAAATATGAAGACAATCTAACGACTGGATTTTTTAAAATAAACAAAAACCATTATTTAAGCCTTGTTTTTAACCAGCCCCGTTGCCATGGCAACAGCACACACCCTAATCAAAATGCGAGAATAAATATTTCTGTGGTTAACCTTGACTTTTGCAAAAAATGGGCCCCAAAGCATAAGTAGTTTAAAAGTTATGGTGAATTAGGCATAGGCACTTGAAAACTGTGTTCGGCCGCCTTAATTAACTAACCTCGTAATCCGGAACATACGAATCATAATTGTTCAAACAATGATAAACTAGACTCAAAGCGGCTCGTGCAATTTCAGCTTTTTGAAAAACTTACTCGTGCAAATTAATTCCAAATGGAACTCAAAACCGTATGATTACCTATACAAACCACCAACTCTCGTGTACCTATTTGAAGACCGTAGGTGCTCAGCTGGTTTCTGTTTTTTTTATGCCTCTGTTTAACAACTCCTTCCCGCCCGCTTCACATGTTTATACTTGTAGAGCACAAATGTTTAAAGGTCTTGAGCCTGCCGTGCTCTTGGTTTCGTGCCCCTTTTTTACATGACTATAAATTGTCGTTCTGCTCACCATTTCGCCGCATTTTGAACATGCTGCTTTTGGAGGTTTTTCCGTTTCCAACCTTTTGCAATGATATTTTTTGTGGATGTGAAGCGAGTGACATTGTATAAATGTGTTACCACGCGCTTCACAAAGATTATCATGTAAAGACCAGACGCTTCAAGTGGCGATTATTTGAATGACTTATCGTCGATTGAAAGATATCTCTCGCCTTCTTGCTTAATTTTTTCTCTTTTTTGGGGGGGGGGGGAAGGGGGTGGGGGAAGGGGAGCTTTTCCTTTACTTGCTCACTCGTTTCTGTGTACACCAATATTCTGCCTTTTTTTTAAATAGAGTGCTAGTTTTGCGCCGCGCAGGACAGCGTGCCCCCGTCGGACCTCCTCTGTCGCAAAAGAGAGCCAGTCTTCATTTGAGTAGTAAGTAGGGGGTCAAACGAGTACTGGCAGATTTTTGTAGCACCTCTTGAGCCTCCCTCGCCATGCACCGAAGCCGTCGAGGCAGCGTGGCGGTCACATAGAGCCTACAAAAATCTACTGGTATTTGTCTGACTCTCTACCTACTACTTCACAGCTCAGAATTTTATAAACATAAGGCAAACTGAGGAAAAAGTTGTAAATTGTCAATGAGTTATGCTTCGACAAAAATAGACTAATTTTCTTTCGGTAGATTAACTAATACTTAGCCTAGGATGATTGGCGTTTCAGCCTCAGTACTCCTGTACCAGTTGTGGACACCGAAACAATCAAACAGGATATTTGTCAGGGTGCAACAACATTAAATTGAACAAGCAATCACTAAGTGATATTAATTGTGATATTCGCTTTGTTTTTCCCAGACCAAGGCAGAAGTTGAATGGAAATTTGCGAGGGCTGTTGTCGAAAATCAATACAGGAAACTGCATTGCATTGTTGTGCCGTTTAACCTGCTGTCTAGTCTAGTCGTATCAGTGTACTTCAAAGCCAACCGTAATTCTCGACAAGAGGTAATAAAAAGCTTCATTTCCCGATGTAACATTTGTTTGTTTGTATTTCATTCCATAATCATTAATAGTGTGCTTTTGTAAACTCTGTGACTGTGGGACTTTGAACGTTTTTCATTTCAAAGCGAAAAAATGAAAGTAACCGAAAATCCTACGAAGTTATAAATTTTATTCTTATAACTTTATGCTTTTTAAAATTTGTCAAGCATGCAGTTTGATAAAGGCCTCGGTCAAAGATTTTTGCTGGTAAAAATAATTACTAGTTAAATTACTTTCTAAAGACAAGCGTCAATGGCACTAAATTTAGCAGACACAATTTTACACAATCAGGTTGTCATTTGAGGTATATTTCACGAATTGGTCATCAAGCAAAAACGAGTTTTAGATCTAGGCCGATGCAGGGCAAGTACTTCCAGGTTTCGGAGGAAAATGTTACGGCGTCAAAGGTCTTTTAATCACTTAAATTTTCTAAACACAAAATCAAGCGAGATTATTTCAATCGTAAGAAGGTGAGTTCGCCACCAGTTCACCGATTTACTCATAACAAAATGATCACGTGATACGTCACGTACCAGATAATTATAAGAGTAAGTTAAGAGAAGGTCACTCTAAAAATCAACGTAATATATTCCTTTTTGCAACGCAAATAAAAACCTCGAGGGTTGTCCAATATACCCGTTCCGTAACTGGTCGCAAAAGTGGTGACGGTTCGTGACGGGTCGCGACGACTCGTCACCGTTTGACAGTTCGCGACGTGTCGG
Source organism: Platygyra sinensis (assembly GCA_019787425.1). Classification (NCBI taxonomy): domain Eukaryota; kingdom Metazoa; phylum Cnidaria; class Anthozoa; order Scleractinia; family Merulinidae; genus Platygyra; species Platygyra sinensis. The sequence goes on along the minus strand of JAHPZR010011134.1, from coordinate 51,562 downwards.
CGATCGAGCGTCGTCCTTCACACTTAAACAAATGTTTGTGGTGCCATTATTTTGGAACGAGGAATATTGTTACTTTTCTTTCGCAAGTTTGGGTTAGGGTGTATTGGACATGTTTGAAAACGGACCTCGCACTAAATTTATCTACAGCACTAAAAATAGCTACCCACTGAATACAACAATATAACTCGCCCAATATAACAGGGGATACAGCTTTCAAGCCATAATGTTTTAAACTGATAAGATTTATATGATTTTAGGACGCAGATAACCGAAGGAGAGAGTACAGGACGTATTACCACCATCGTTTGTTTCCGTTAATCACTGCACGCTACAGAAAGAAATATGGTGGATCATTTCCTTTGTCAGGTACATGTCTTTTTGTGTTGTCTAGTTCAGGCTTTAAAATGGTTAGTCACCAAGCTAAGTGGGAACATTGTTTATAATCGAAAGTGGTGGGAAAATATGGGAAAAACAAACTCCCTGGAATATTAATATTTTTTAAAAAAGTTTTTTTTCTATATTTGGGAAATATGCCTACTGACCCAAAATCGTCACAAGGAGTGTTGAACTGTTTTCTTTAGAAACTGTCTGTATTTATTGATAATGTCCATGTTTATATCATGTTTTAGTTGAAGAAAAGATTGACTTGATGATGGAAAAGTTACAAATCTCACCTGGCTTCGATCATGAAAGTACCTTGGAGAATCAAGTAAGTAATGTTGTCGACTGCTCTTTCTTTTACTCAAAACAAATAAATGATCTAGCTGTAGGACAAAAATGATGCTTCAGCAGCTAGCCTGAGAACACTTCATAACGTCACGGATGTCTTTTAATTCCCTACATAATTTCTCAAGCATTCCTGACATTACTTCCATTCTTCAGTCCAAGGGAATTACAATTACTTCAGTATTTGGAAAATAGTTGTGCGCACCGATTATCACCTCCACCCCGTGTAATCTGCATTTGTTTTACTGATACTCAGTGCAATAGGTTGTACTTTGAGCCATGCTTGGCCTTGTTTAGTTTGTATGCAAAGACGTCGAGTCTGTTGAGTGTTCAGCTGTTTGCTCTAGAAAGTCGAAAATTCTGTGCCCCGAAGAAATATATTGTCAAAGTTTTGAAGTTTCGATAAAACTAGTCAAAGAAGTTAAATATTTGTTTCATTTGTTTATCTCCATATGGTTCATGTAGGATTGATAAAATGCTAGTGAACAAACACAAAATCTGCGTCTTGATGCTGTTGTCGCGATCCCCTCTCAAGACATGTTTTCTTGTTAACTACAGGGCGAGGTAGATCTCCTTGTCGATCGCGATTATCATAGTACTCCTATTGTTGCTCATTCACCAAGGAACGAAAGTGAATCCAATGGAGCCGAAGCAAAGCCCTCCTTGACCGACTGTCACATGGAGGTGTGGACCACTGTCTAGAGAAGTCTACAAAAACACCTTTAGTTCGCCTTTTACATACATAGATAACATAACATAGATAAGATAACATTTTTGTTTGTACTTGGTAAAGCCTGGAGCTGAAATAATCCTAAGATTTTCTAGCCAGTGTTTCAGATTTTAAAGTTGTAAATAATTGAGATGGAAACTATTTTCAAAGAAGCAGTTTTAAATGTACAATGTAATAAGAGAGAAAAGCAAACATCAAGCCAAGGCATGATGTTCTTTATGTCGATAAATTGACCTATTGTATTAATTATTCAAGGCACATATTTGTTGATCCGATGGTGGTCGGTCATGTGGCATAACAGCCAATCATGTTAAAGAGTGTCATATGTCCGTTAGTATAAAAAAATGGTCACATTCTAAAATATTCCCTCTTGCTTTCACCATCACAGCGAGTATATCTCTTGGCGAAAACATTTTCCCTCCCTCCCCTCCCTTACCTTACGGATCGACATTTATGCTATTTTCGTTTACCAGCAGTGGGGCGCCTTTTCCGCCCCACCTTTGCTGAAAATGATAATTTTATTACCATGGACATTGTTAACAATAAACTTTTGTTTGAGTTTCTATTAAAACAGGTCACAGTATAAGTGGCCAAGAAATGCCAATTCATGAGTTGATCATTTGTTTGTACATCATATTTTCATCTTCAGCAAACTAGTGCGACCCCACAGAGAGTAGCCTGCGAACGCAGACGTATTTCCGGCTGTCACTGGTTCCGCCGAAAAAAAAAAACTTATATTAATCCGATTTATTAAATTTTCATTTTTGCCTTGATTTTATGCAATTAGACGGGCCTTTTAAGGACGTTCGCGCCCAAAAACTTCCCACGCACAGATTTTTTTAAAACTTTGACTGCAGGTAGAAAATGATAAGATTAGATTAAAAACGTAAAAAAAAATAGGGGGTCACCGAACTCGTTTTGAAGATAAGGCGTATCACAGACAATAGCATTTCTAGGACTTCCAGTCATTCGAGACGATTCTGGCCGGATTCATTACTATCGGCATGTAATTAAGTTGAAGAATCATGTCTAAGTTATGTGAGTTTAACACAGCATATATAGGCATATTTGATAGATTTGTGCCACATATGACATTAAATCAGCTAGAATTAGCCTTAAAAAAAGATAAAACCTCTAAGTTACGCACACCTGTATCCATGTACCAATATGACCCTATTTGAATAGTATATGACAAATAATTAAAACTTCCCACGTACAGTTTTTTTTTTGTTTCTTAGTATAATGGAAAGAATCAGAAAAGGAAGAGATCTGCCGAAAAAAAAAAATTGGGGGTCACCGAGCATCCAACAAAAATATTCGCAGACAAAGTTAACACAAAGGTCATCAGCTCTATATTTTGAGTTTTCGACTCCGTGCGCGCGCTTGAAAAGGACGTGACACGCGCGTGACCAATGAAAAGCGTGCGCAATAAAGATGTGCAGTAGCAATGGGCGCGAACGTCCTAAAGGTGATTCCTCAGTATTGCATTGCGCATCTCTAGTGCGCACGATTTTTGCGTCATTAGCACGTGCAAATGAGCGCGTGCACGTGCAAAACGTAAGAAATTCCCCACAAGCAAGGCTTGAAAGCGAAATAAAAGCTCGTTTTCTCTTAAGGCCATGTTATACGAAGCAATTTTTTCTTGCAACTTGGCAACGCAACAAACGTTGCGTTGCAAGTTGCAACGCAAGTTTAGCTTTGTTTCAACCGCGAATTTGGCAAAAAAAAAAAAAAAAGAAAAAAACGACAGTTCATTGGTGCTTCCTCTAAAGTTTACAGCTACATGTGTATCACATTCACAAGTGAAGTAAAACGTGCATGTCCAGATACAGAAAAAGGGTTATCCTTTCTGCCCAGCAAGTAACAAATTAATTATTTTTGCGAGATGTGAACGGAGACTTCATATCGGTCTACAATGTACATGCTCCCATTGGTGGACACCTACTGTACATCCTACATCATAGCTGTCCAATAGACAACTTCTTATAAATGCTTATTGTCGACTCTGTTTAATCTGACTTCAACTTGTATCTGGGCCTCACAAGTAATTAGAGGTCGATGTAATATTATTTTGTAGCTGTCCTGTAGTATTTCTGTACCATATTGGGAAAATAATGCTTTCCAAGACTCCTACAGTACCTCTAAAATAGTAACAACTTCTTCTTGAAGTCCCCTCCTCTTGCCAATCTGCTGCCGCAGGGCTTTGTTTATAACCAAGAGGGATGCCGTGTTCTTTACTTCTGCAAATTAAAGGAGTAACGTTTTAAAGAGTGCTTTCTTCTTGGTACAGTGGGACCCTGCATTGCAGACACTCTATTGTTAGACAGCTCTCCATGTCCTGGTAGACAAGAAATTATAGTACCCTATTATTACGGCCACCCATTATATGGACAATACTCCTCATTCCTCATGGTAGAAAATGCATTATTATTTTGTGTTAATGTTAATTGGCCCTCGTTACCCCAATTGCATATCTGTTAAATTCAAAGAAATCTCTGGCCTAGAACGGGGAAACGAGGACAAATTATAAACATAAAAAAACAAGAATGCCAGTAATGTATTTTCTGACACTTTGAAATAAGGTCTGTGGGCACTATTTATACACTTAATTCAACCAGAACAGTTCTCAATCAACCTTTCAAGAGTTAACGCCTCTGTACAGGGGTTTAAATTAAATCTGAAGAAAGCAGCTGGTTTGATAAGAGAATTCCTAGGAATTCACAGAAGTCAGTAAAAAGGCAGTGAGCCGAAAGATACCAATCAAATGGAAAATATAGATAATTCCAGAGTATAGCTTTAAAGTAGAACAATAGCATTAAAATGGTAATAAAATAGAACAACATAAGGAAAACATTTTATTTAACCCTTTAGTGCCCAAGGGGTCTCCCTTTGACGGGTAAAATCTTCTGGCTTTAGACAGAGTAAAATCTAAAATTCACTATTGTGCATTAAAGGGTTAACGGAGATAGTTTTTTAACTAAAGGCTGGTTCTTTTTAAGGGTGATCTGGATCAGGACTAGTGACCCAAGATCACTCGGATCATGGTGCATCACTCTCAAGGAGCTGATGAATACATGTATGTAATCAGTGTGGAGTTATAATAATTGCTATTGTTATCCTTTGATGCACAATAATGATCCAAGTGATCTTGGGATACTGATCTGAACCAGATCACCCCCAATATAGCAAATATAACAGGAATAACATCGGGCACACGAGAGCCACATAATTTAAGCCACTGGACAGTGAGTTCTATGAAATTGCAAATGTGGCACATACATGTACACGTACAATCCAACAGCAAACAACAATTTAAACATCATATAACTGCAACAAAATGCAATGACTTGCCAACATCACTCTTTGTTAACTTACAAATATTAATATCAAATGGTTTTTGTCAAGTATCCAAAGGTCAGGTTTAAACGACCAGCTGAAACATCTTGCTTTTGTTCAAGATTTATTTTGTTTACTAAATTGAAAGGTTTCTTGAATATGGCATGTATATTTAATCTTGCTAACATTTTGAATTCTTAATATATTAATATAATAGCTTCACATTCAATAGGAATTTTTGCCCCAAAGGATGCTATGTATTTTCCGTCGGATCCCCCAGCTGATAATGGAACATGTACTTACAGTATCATTCCTCATGTTTGTGAATTGAATTTCACTTAGCTTTTCAACCAAGCAGTTCAATTTGTAAATGCATACTTAAAGCTTTTGTTTTTCAATAACTAGAACAAAAACACCAAGCAGCATGTGATTAAAATCAGATGATAAGCTTTGTTCAAGTTCACCACTTAAAAGGCTACATATAAATTAAAAGCAATTTCTCATAAGAGAAAACAAGATTGAAATGAAATGTACAAGAAGAAAGTGAAAGATCAAAACTGGCTGGAGTAAATTTGCCATGGCCAAGATCGAGTTTAGTGACAAATCATTACAAAACCACATAAAAAGCACTGTTTCAAGTGCTAATCTAGAAGACTTGCGGATCTTTATACTTACATTTCTTCTTAGATCTAGAGCCAAAACATCTCGATGTTGTTTCAATTCAATTGTGACGCCATTACGGACTCATTGGTTGATACATACATGCAAAACAGACACACAATCACTGTTATTCCAGCAGATAATCTCACAAGAAGTTTTCCACTTTTGTATGAACCACAATTTTTGTCGTATTCACCTGTATCATCATCAACGATAAGCAAAATAAGAAGTCCAATATCTTTACACCACTGTGTGTTCTGAATTATTATACAAAAGCAATATAGGCCATAACTTACTATGGTTTATAGACTGATAAACCACTTGGGATGTTGGAAGAACACTCGGAGGATTCGTATATCACGAGCCTGCGGCTCGTGATTTATAATTACGAATTCTTTGAGTGTTCTACCAACATCCCAAGTGGTTCATCAGCCTATAAACCATAGTAACTTGTGGTCTATTGCTTAAATAGAAACACGAGTGGAAGTTTGGGTGAACAACAAATGCTGTGTGAACACGAGCCGCAGACGAGTGTGCTAGTTCTGATTTTTTTTTTTTTCGAGTTATGATAAAACACGACTTTTAATCAATCAGGGCGCGTATTTTCTTACCAACTGTTTTTTTATTTAAATACATGTAACTGATACTTATATAAACAATAATCTCCATTTGGCGCATAAAATATCAAAGCATCAGTGCTTTGAAGGTCAAATGGAGGCTATTGTATATTATCATCACCATTATTATTATTATTATTATTATTATTATTATTATTATTATTATTATTATTATTATTATTATTATTATTATTATTATAATCGTCATTATCATTTAAATATTTTTCGCAGCACGCGTGGCGACGTGGCCTTGAACGTGGTCTAGACCGCTGAATTTGTCCCGGGTTCAAATCCTGCTCCCGGTGGCTAAATGGATTTGTGTTTGGGGGTCCTAGATTCAGCTCCTCTACGCTGTGTAAGTAGCCAACTGGCCAGCCTCCCGCCAGTTGGGATTTTTAACAAGTTTCTGTTTAAAGGAACCTAGTCAGCCTCCGCCATTTTCGATGACATCGAAATTATTGATATAGCATGGTGAAGCGATTCCTTATTGTTTTACTGTAAGCTGTGCTTCAGAAGGTATGTTTAATTATCTTGAGTAGTTCTACAGTGATTTTTCTTCGTTTCGACAGGCTCCAAATAAAATATAATAGCCAAATTCTCGCATGTAAGCAAAAACAAAGGTGTGGCTGACTAGGGCCATTTAATTTGCAACATTTGCTTGCTTATTTCGGGTGTCATTCATTGGCTCGAAGAAAATTGTACGCTACGAGGAACAGATAGTGTCCAAGGACAAATATTAAAGTGGTACTACGACCAAAAAAACAATTCTTTTTTTTTCTTTGGATTTCAAAACTATGTTAACTAAACAATAACTGACCCAAGTTTTAAGTTTTGATTTTAAAAAGACACCTGTTTATTTTAACTGGAATTTTCTTATTTATTGGTCCGCCATTACTAACTTTTAAATCTTGAGAGAGCTGGGTCGAGGAGCAAATGACGTCAAAGACTCACTAGTTTAAGAATGCAATGCGTGTGTACGCGGCTGAATTAATTTGCAGCACGGGAGTTTCGGGCTTTCAGACTTTTAAACCCGTGTTTTGCATGTAAAATAAGTTGCGTTTACACGTTGAAATCTTAAGGTAGTGAGTAAATGACGTCATTTTCTCTAGATCCAACCCGCTGATGTCCTATCGGTCAGTTTTGAACGTGAGTAATGGCGGACCGTGAAATCCAAAACTTACACTCAAAATAAACAGCCTTCGAATAAAACTCAAAGCTCAAAATTTTGCTAGTTAGGTGCTAAGCGAACAAGCTTTCAAAATCTGAAGAAAAAAAGGAAATGATATTTTGATCATAGTACCACTTTAAAGTCAAATAGAGGCTATTGTGTATAAGTATAAATTTACCGTAGTCTATTGTGAATCCGTGAATTTGATTGGCTATATTACCGTTGACTATCTGCTGATAGTCAACAGTTACCAGTCCGGGATCGTTATCATTTTTGATAACCATATGACGTCATATAATGGCGGCCATTTCAAAAATTGGGAATTTTCGTATTCACTTCGCTTTGCTCGTTATTTGTTCGATTATGCTCGGGTGTTTTACCCATAACTCTATTCGATAAGTACCAAGAAAGGAAGAGCCTCGCGTGTTTTAAAGATAGCGGCTGAAAACCAGCGTAAACGATGTAAAATGCTACTCGTAAAGTGAAACAGCGCTTGCGATTTTGCATACAGATCAGGTATGTTTTTCATTTTGTCATTAGATTTAAGTTGCTTGCAGATTTTTGCGACAATCACAAAAAATATGTCGTTAATCTTCACGCTATATACTTGGGATCTAATCTGTTTTTAGTGTTGTGCACGATCTGTGAAAAAAGTGCACGGGGTTGTTTTGATTTGCGATGTGCTGTTCGTAACGGCGGCCATATCTACATCATTCTGTAATTGATGTGTTCCTAGGTATTGAGATGGCGGATGCTGGTACCCATAGAATCAAAACAGCAAATTTATGTCGATTTTGTGGCAAGACTGCGTCTTCGATTCAAAAAGGACTTCTGCAAGACCTAAAGAAAAATTCAAGCTTGAATTCGAACGACATGATATCGACATTGAAGAGGACAGCGATTTTATTCATCCCCGCCGGCCTAATGTTTGCCTGACGTACGTGAGGTATTTTTATCGCCTGAGACGGTCAATCAGCAAATGCATTAAAAGGTAAGTTGCCTATATTTTTGAGTCCAAGATTCAATGTCCACACATTCGTGGTCCTGAGATATTTTCAAGAAATGCCGGCCAAACTAGGTCAGTTTTCTGGCACACCAGTCATTAATATAATGAAGCTTATCGTTGGATTCAGCGAGTGACAACAATGGGGTAACAGGCCTACGCAACTCCTATCCGCGTGCAATAGCCGCTTTAGGAAGTTTTGCTCGAACTAGTATATCTCTAAGGATCTGCCCCTTTTGTATGGTACGATCTGGGGATCTTTGAATATTTCGCTAAGCAAAAATCCTGTGGTTTTGGAAGGACATAGGTCATATGTCAGGTTGGCTTCCGCTGCAATCAGCGTGAAATTTGTAGAGTTTGACACTTCTGTTTTTTGCCAGGTTTCTTCTCTTTCGGCTCGTTTGTATTGCCAGATATGTTTTAAGCTCTCTAAATGTTAGCTCTGGAGGAACAAATATTCCGTGAACATGTTAGCTACTTGCATTTTACGTGTTACTACGCCGAGCCTGGCTGTTGAATTAAACTTATACTGTTTGTTATCACGCAAACTAAACGAAATTAAGTTGCAGCTCTTCAAGATGTATTTACTGTTACTTTTTCGTTTTTATTTACTACATACTGTTGAACAAGCAGCTTCACCCGCTACCAAGAAAATGAAGCCTGAGGGAAAATGGAAGCTTTTATCATGTTAGAGTCAATAAACAACGCTTTTGTGAACAGAATATTTGTTGTCTACCTTCGCTGTGTCATTTTACTCGCGGAACAAATATCACACAGTGTGGAAATTAAATTCGCAGTAACTTTGGACGAAGACAGTTTTCTTCCATACATTTCTGTTTTTATTCCATAATCCCATAACCTATTATGAAGCAAACCTAAATTTAATTCAATGACGCTGCATTGTGATGTTGTGAGTAGCCCCTTTCATCGCAGCGCCTCGTCGACCGGCATATTGAATTATACACTGTTGCTACCAAATAACGTCACGTGAACGAAATCCTGTGCAACGATTGGTTTATGGTTTGTTTTGGTGAGGTTATCAAAAATGATAACGATCCCGGACTGGTTACGCATCAGTGCACATCACGCATCACGTTTCATCACGTTTGAACCTGATGTAACATTATTAAAACAGTTCTTTTCTACGCGTTACTTGACATTTTTTTTCTTTTTATGCAATGAGACTACGGTAAAGTTATACTAAAACAATTAGACTACTCGCCCTCGTTTTCTACGAGCGATAGTCAACTCGGCTGCGCCTCGTTGACTATCTGCTCGTAGAAAACTCGGGCTCGTAGTCTAATTGTTAAAGGGCAACTGACGGCTACAAAGTACATTTTTAGAAATATCGTTCAAATGCTTCATTAAAGAAATATGTTATAAGACAAACGTCCTTAGATGCTTTTTATCGGCGTAATTTTAGCATAAAGCGTTGATTAGCGCGGACTGCGTGAACATCCGCCATGAACGCTTCGATTTTGATCATGTGACATGATACGTCACACGTGTGTAAATGTAAACATTGCTGACTCTAACAACAGCGATAGCACTTCCACTTCGGCAACCGATTCTTCAGACTTGGAGGTAGCCGGCGAAGATAAGATAGTCGAATCTGACGAGGAACCTTTCCAGGGGATTCAACCTTGGTGATTTGAGCCGCCCGGAAGAAATACCGAGCCGAGAGAATCGGAAGAAGATACCAGTGACACTGGCACTGAAACTCGCCGCCGCCGCGTCCTTGACAGCGACGAATGGTAAAAACTTTTCATTTTTATCGACAGCATTCAACACATTTACTTATTTAATAAACAAACATAAATATATATGACTATTTCAGAAAAAGAAAAACATAATAAATGTGCTCATATTCCACTGGATACTGTGTTTTTTGTTGTTGAACATTTGCGAACAGACTTATAGCGGTCATGTTTATTTTTATTTACAAAGCTAATGAAAGGCCATTGATGTTACGTTTTGGTGCTCATCTTTTCGTCTTGATCTAGCTCTAAGCCCATAAATTATTGAATAAAGCTGATGGACATTTATTTCAAAACCAACAGAAAGGGTTAATGCCGTCAAAGTTATTTGGAGCGTGGATTATTTCCGGCGGTCGAGAGACTGTTCTGCACTTAACTGTCCTGGGGTCATTCTTGTCAGGCCGGGTTAAAAATACACATTGTCCTTTTCTCGTTACAGGGTATTCTCAGACAGCTGATGAGTAACATTACAATGTAACAAGTCTTCATGTAGTGTACACTTTCATTTGCAAGACAAACTTAAAATAAGGATAGTACTTCATATCTTCATATCTTCCTTGGAGACAACAAGTTAAATTCATTTCACATGGTAATTAAGTAATGGCAAGATTATTCCCGAAATGAACAACGACCACAAGAATCTAGCACTTCATATATTCAGTTATATGAATATTTGCTTTGTAAGCAGACAATAACAAAGATAGTAAGCTGTTTACAATTGTAAAGCCAAGCAATATCTATCGATTCAGCAAAAACGTTCTCTTTTTTTCTTATCCTACATTGCAGTCGTTTTTAATGATTGTTTGGCAAGGTGTCTGTGTGGAAACTGCCAGCAGATGTTGCGAGAGGAAGGGAACATCTGCTGTCAAGAAATAGTTGTTGTCAAGAACAAAATCTAGAAGCTGTCGCAGTTGAGCAGCTGGAAAAACCAGGCAGTTTGTCTGAATGTGTGGGTTTTGTAGACTGACTGCAAGGCTGCAATACAAATAGCAATATGGTAGCAAAGCGCATGAGGGTCCAGAACATCAAAAAAATCGTCCCATAGCCTACAGGCAGTTAGTGAGGTGGTGTTGGGGGTTCTTATGATCAGAAATTCGGGTGCCTTTGCCTTCATGTGCTGTGAACTGCATTCGCGCCCACTTTCCAGAGCCTAACCGACTAGAAGTAGACATGACATTCACCAGTTTCCAATATGCAGACGAGTAGCTGTAGTGGCTTGCCAAATATAACAATTGTGTATGTAGTGGGGGTGGGAAGGGGGGGGGGGGGGGATGGGGGGCTTCTTTCTAGGGGAACTTGTGGTAAAGTAAAGCTTTAATTAGACAAGGTGAACTGTTTAGGCTGGTATCCATAAGGGCCCTGTACCTAAATATTGTAAGAACAAAGTCTGCATACAAGCCAAGTTGTTTTTCAGGCTGGCACTTATCTCCGGTTCTCACAGCGTGATGCAAGTGAGAGTTTTTCTGCTCCCCCCTGGATGGGATACTAGTCCATCGCAGGATTATCCCCAGCGGTAAATGCGCTGGTACCCATTTATACACCTAGGTAGAGAGAGGAACTGTGAGAGTTAAGGGTCTTGCCTAAGAGCACAACACAATGTCCTCAGCCAGGGCTTGAACCCGGATTAATTGTTTGATATGATGCCGAGTGCACTTAAACCACGAGGCCACCGCGCCTCCAAGAATCTAAAAATTTTATTACAATAAAATTAAGAAGGTAAAAATACCATGCTAATTACATCGCTAAAACTTGTGTAAATTATGTAAATGTTTTGCTAGGCGGCCAAAGGTCTGTATACTTTCCGAATTTATGACAACTTTGTTTTTCTCAGTCAGAGTTTAGGCTATATACTGGCAGGTGAAAAGGTTAATTGATATCTGGAATTTTACTTGTGTTTGGAACTTTCCCCTTTGGTTCTCAAACGATGTAGGTGACAGACTGACTTCATTTTAGTAACAGTAAACATCAAGCATCAACAGTTCTCTACTGTAGAGGAAACTCCTGATATGATTTCATACTCCCAACTCATTAGTTGGTTGCATGTCTTAAATAAGGAAGGTGTTTTGTACCAATATACTTATCAAAAAAAGCTGATGTGTCAGTTACTATTTTACAAGGGCTTTTCTTGAAGAAGTAATCTAAAAAATGAAGTATCTTTTAGTTGTTTTCAAATAAGCAAATCAGTACCTACATGAACATTAACAATAACTTCTCCATAAAATTGTGACTGCAATTGTCAATTAATAGAACCAAGTACAAATTGAAAACCCGCCTAACTTTGCGCCGAATCCTTCGTAGCTGTCGTCTGCAAAATGAGCGCTGCAGATATGACCGGACCCCGGCGTCCAACTACTCGATTCTCTTTTGGAGCGCACAACAATCCATTGTCATCTCACATTTTCATCTGCTGGAAACTGATGAAGGCTCACTCCGTCTGCACTGTTTTGTTGAAGAACATAACAACACAACGCTTCCCAGGTTGTCCTTTTTTTTTTTTGCTGTTGCCTCTTTTGTTGTTCATCCAAGCTTTCGTTGTTCGCCATTACATACTAACTGTCTTCTTACAAAGGTAAGCAATCTTTAACCTTTAAACACTTCGAACGGAATTCGAAAACAAGCTGATCGTAATCTCAGCTGTCTTCACCAGCGACAATAATATGTCACGAAATCACGCATTTATATACTGAGCACTTACGCGCAAACACTACATAGCGTATAGAGCCCAAGTGTGCTGACGATAGTTTAAGGACGTTCGCGCCAAAATTTTCTAACATTGATTTTTTTCTGAAAATTTTACCATTGAAAGATGATGAGTTAGTGATGTCAGAAATGTAAAAAAATTGGGGGGTAGCCGACTTCGTTTCGGAGAGAACATGCCCAGGAAAACGCCTAAATCTGAGTAAATCGGGCTTTGTTAGTGAAGAAGACCAAAGTGGCTGCAAGTCCCAAAATCTTGCAATTAGTGCTTTGAAGGGAAGCGCTCTCTACCAAATATGGTTTGAATGGACCTATTAAGCGAATTTAGTCAACTGGTGAGGTTCCTCAAAGAACAAGTTCGCATTTAGCGACCATAGTTTCACGCGCCTTGCAGCCGCAAGATAGCAGGATTCCACTTCCCGTGGACAGAAATCTTGAATTTTTTTAACTTCCTACATTGATTTTTTGTTCGTTTTTGGACAAAGTGGAGATAATTGTAAATAAAATCTGTCTCTGAAAAGAAAAGTAGGGGTCACCGAAAGTCCAAGATCGTTAAATCCAATCAAAGCTATAGGAATGGCCATCTGCCCTATCATTGTTCATTTTAGTACTTAGCGCGCGCTCGATGCATGACGTGGCATGTGAATTTGCGTGCGCAGTAAGGATGCGCAGAAACAATTAGCGCGAACGTCCTTAAAAGATATAAATGAAGAAAGTGAAAACAAAGGTCCAAGTTCAGCTAGTAGTCGTCGATTGCCAGTTTCTGCAAAAGCCGAACATTCCGCTTTTAGACGTGTGAAAAGTGATCTGGTTGTCGAGCAAGTCTTTTAGAAGGACAACTGGAAAAGTTTAGTCAAGCATGTAAAACACAAATTTGCTGAAGATAATGGACAATAGCGACGTAATATAAAGATGCAATTTACAATCAAGGTTTATTATGTGAATTCTAGCCAAATCTATACATTACTGTAGTAACAATAGCATCACAGTGACCAAAGTAGATGACCCTGAGGGTCGTTTTAATAAGGAGATTCCTTGGATTACACCAGCATGAAAAAAATTTATATCATTTTTTTTTTGTTTTTTTGTTTTTCCCGGATACTTTTCCTTCATAACTACTCTTTTCTGAACATATAACATTTCTTCGAGGCATTATACCGGCAGTTTGGGTTTTCCAAGGGTCTTGTTTTGTAAACGCAACATGGCTTGTTTTTCTCTTATCCGATCTGATCGCAACCATGCCTTACACACGTGTGACGTACAAACCACGTGACCTTAAAACCGCATGTATTCAAAATGGCGGCCATATGAGCGAACAAAAAAAATTGTAGTAAATTCCTCTTTGTTGACAGAATCAAAATTTTTGCAGATATTGATTATTAAATGTATAAAGAAAGCATAGAGAACATAAAAAATTGCACTAATTTTGCCGTCAGTTTCCCTTTAATTATTATTACCACTCAAACATTTTTCGCAATACGAGGTATATGCCAGTCCGTCATATGTCGATCATGTCAAAATTTGTCAGTTGACTTCCAAAATCCCCCCGTTAGGCTTTCAACATTCATTTCGAGACTTTCAAGCAAACTTCGCTTCAGTTAAAAGAACAGTGGTGGATAGAGGTGCGGGTCCCCAGGGACCCCTCTTTAAGTTTGGGCAAAAAAAGGAAAAAAATCACAGAAGGAAGAAAAGCCGGCAGGGCAAGCAAAACAAAACCGCAACTTCCTTGCCCCTCACCTGCACCCTCTCCTTAGCTTAAGGTCTGCATCCGCCACGCTTGGGGATCAAGTGCAACATTTCAATGAACGGGTAAACAGGCTTCTTTGAATTTCGAGAAAGACAAAAACAAGTCTGATACAAGTTACGGATATGTTTTATAGTCTAACTCTTTCTTTCGAAAACGAGATCAAAGCGAATTAAACATTAATTACGTCGTTTTCTGCAAAACATGTAATGGCCGCCGTGCAGTTCTGGTCCCTTAATCTCGTGTTCAATTGCAGCAGTACTTTCTATTGAAAATACAATTTCGAAAGTGACCAGCGGAAAAAGATTGCCCACTGGGGATGACAGAATGCTATACATGACTGACGTACGATGCGCTGGCGATCTGTGAAGAAGTCGAAGGGGCCTGCACTTAAACTGTGGATTCCTCCACGAGTTGGTTTTGCTGGATTTTGGCTCTTATTTTTGTTAACCTGCCTTAGTATGCGAAATAAATTCACACCGATAACTGTACGTCAAGTAACTTACCCCGGTTTAATAACCCTTTGACGGCCAAATTTTGGCTTTCATGACCCTAAATGATCCTAAGTTTTGCTGAAAAAGCTATTGTTTCACCAACTAAAAGATAGATTTAATGATGATCAGGTACAAAAATGTGTGATTTTTCTTTTTGGCGCGGACTATTTTATTTTATTAGTATTTTTGTTTTGCGATGACCCGTTACGAATTTTTTTTGCCCCTTTAGTGTCGCTACCTTGTGCAGTGCATTTTATTTCTGGCTGCCGTAAAGAGTTGGGTGTTAATATTATGGGCAAAGCCTAGAAATGGGTTGGACATGGATCAATTATAAGTATGGTGGGCCATTGTACCAACATCTTTGCGCCAAAACTGATAACGGTGTTCTTCAAATTGCTATGTCAGGATGCCGTCGATATCCAAAACCGACCTTAGCGAGGAAAGATTTAGTCTAGCTCTACTAAATGCATATCAAGAAGATCTGGTGACATTTACACTGATGACGTCACAAGTGGTGCAAGACCACTCACTCAAGAGCAATGTGACGACCACTCTGAGCGTCTATGTGCGCCTTTGGCACTCAAATTAAAGGGTTAAGTATAGGAAATCGTATGAACGCGAGTGCATTTCGTGATATATGGGCACGAGTGATGTTTTTCAAGTTCTCAAAATTGCACGAGCCGCAGGCGAGTGCAATTTGAGAACTTGAAAAACATCACGAGTGACCATATATCACGAAATGCACGAGCGATCATACGATTTTTTATTTATAATATTCTCAACAAAATTATAACAAAAACATCGAGAAAACGCGACCGTCACGCTTCTATGGACACGCTACTCTGAACTGGCTTCCAAACTGCTCACATGTTTTATTTCAACCAATCAATTACAACCTAGTGACAGCTAAACCAAGCGTGAATTTTCAGGTAAACTTCAGAAACTTTATAAACTGAACAAGTTTTTATATCAAGAGCATGAAAAATCAGTTAAGCGATGGCAAGTTTGTAATTGTTCCGTAATGAGTTACCTCGAACAGACAGTTAATGCTGATCCAAACTTTTGTGTGAACTGCCTGTCCTTGAATGACGCTAAACGTGACTTGACAGTTGTGGAAATGGTTTACCGTAAAAGCATGATGGCTACTTGCTTGCTGGATCTGTTCCGTACTAGTTGGAAGAAAATTCCACACTGAAAATCCTAGGAAACTGTTTGATGTTGTTGTCTGTGGAGTTCTGCTGATGTGTGATGCGTGATAGCTGTCGATGCTCCCTTTCATTTCCTTCATTGTAGTCGTTCGGCGACTTTTCATTTGCGTGGCCGATCACCTGAATAATAGACTGCCTCTAAACGTTTGCTGCCCTCAGTTGCTTTCCACTACATCGTCTGAGACTAACTCCTGGACTGGAATCGCCGAGAGTTTTTGCTGTCCATAGTATTTCTTCTTCTTTGCTTGTCAGTGCACTTGCCGCGTTCGGCCTCTTCCCTTTTCCTTGCTGGCGAAGATGTCTTACTTTTCGCTCGAGCACGAACTTGGACTGATAAAACTCCCGGTCCCGTGTAATTGAGTACATGTAGTCACGTTCTTTTAAACACCGGTAAAAGGCTGCCAGCATGGACTTCAAACTCT
>JAHPZR010011134.1:25000-27500 GCA_019787425.1 Platygyra sinensis | reverse complement strand
GATCCAGGGTTCGACTGCCCAGACGGAGCTGATATTACTGAAGGTATTATGACTTTTAAGCCTTTATCACACGGCGGCCATTTTGAGTCCCAGGGGAACAAAAATCGTTGCAAAATTAAGAAAGCAATTTCTCGAGCCTGTGACTTCTTTAGGAGTGGAGTTAACTACTTCGAGAAGGTAATAATAGTCTGCCACCTCAGTGGCGGATCCAGACTTTTAACTAAGGAGGGGGCCCGCTTTTAATTTTCTTGCCCAGCCAGCTTTTCTTCCTTTAGTCATTTCTTCTTTTTTCACCCAAAATAAGGGGGGACCCGGGTCCCCCGGGCCCCTCCCCTAGATCCGCCACTGCACCTAGTAGATAGGTTTCAGATCATTTGGGATGATGCGAAGAACTCTAAACGTTTCAGTAACTGCCGCTTAATCGCCTATGACCTTGCGCAAAGCTCGGTTGTTAGCCGAGCCAGACGAATTGTAATTGCATTACAAACAAGACATACAATGGGTTCTTTGTTTTCAAAGTTTTCCGGGTTGCAGTGCTGGAGAAAGGAAGAGGGGTGGTAGGTGAGGTATTTTAAGAGGTTAAGCTGAACTAGAAAGAAAATTAAAGTTGACGGGAGGTGTCTTAAGGAGAGTGATACATTTAATTTTTGTTGTTTTTGTTGTTATCACTCATCGGCGCTCAAGACGTTTCATTAAACCTTCGTAAGTTTTTGGCCAAAGAACATCCGGACGAAGGTTGGTATCTAGTGATGACATACATGCATGAATTACATTCAGAAAGTTAGAGTGGTGACAACTACGTCATTCAATAGTTATTTAAGTGTCTATACGGCCAACAGGGTTTTTATAGTTATGGTTCGCTCTATTATGTGCAAAAAGTATTCTAAGAAGAAAAGAAAAAATAGATTCTGAGATTTTAACGTCCTTAGATCTAGCTTTTAGGTGGCTTCCGAGAGTTTTACTGAGACTCAATAGCGCCGCGCTACCATTGCCTGCCAAACGTCAGTATTAATCGCGCGTTCAAAAATGACGCAAGTAACCCTAAGCAGAAACGAAATCACTTCAGCTCTTGAAAGGCGTTAAATCACTTCGGTTTAAGCAGCAATAGTTTCAAACTCCGTTCAAACATGTGTTTAAGCCTAGGGCTAAAAAGATATGACAAAAAAGCTCTATAAATAACCCCTGAAAGAGCTCTTATTTACTCTTGCTTTCTCGCACGCGATACATGGCGTCATATGAGCGAGCCAAAATGAATACCCACGCGCGATACCATTCGTGTTTTTCTGATTTGTGTGACGTCACGTGAGAAAATAAATGCTAAGTTTCTCGCGTTTCCTTCGGTGAATTTTGTTTTTGAATTTGGCTCAGTTGTAAACACATACAATTCCTATAAAATACCCTACTTTTGTTGAAATCGAACAGAGCTAATCTCATATATTTACAATAACGAGAAATTACAGTGGAGAATATTGGAAAAAACCGTCTGAACAACCTTGACTTTTTACCAGTTCAAAATGTCAGGCAATATCATTTCCATTATGTGGCGAAATATGAATAAATTTCACCGGAGGAAAGTATAAATACTAAGGAGTTTAGGTCAAAATAGTAAGTAAGTAAGTAAACACTTTATTTATAGAGGGTAAACACTAAATAGCTTAGAGCTAATAAACTTGTGGCCCTCAAACTGAATTAGAAAACAATTACAGCATACAAATATCTAAATCAATACTATACTAATCTAAAAATTCTATTAAATAATGAATTAAGTTAATATCAATCTAAATACTAAAATGATTTAAACTAAGCTGTTTTTTTAAAAATTACATTAAATAAGCTCCTCCTAAATGCAGGGAGAGAATCTTTACTTCTTAATTCTAAAGATAACGTGTTCCAAAGTTTGCAGGCTCTAACTAAGAAGGACTTTCCACCTTCTGTCTCGCGTATATACTTAGGGCAAACTAAGTTAAGTTTAGCATACCGAGTATTTCTAGAATGGACTTGATTATTAACAGTAAAATGTTTGATTAAATAATTGGGTAAGGTACCCTGAATAAGTTTGAAAATTAGAGAACAACAGCTTATCTTATTTTCTTCATAAAAAGGAATCCATCTTAACTTATTAAATAATTGTACAGATGGCGAATCTCTATCGACAGACAGAATTACCCTAGCCGCCCTTTTTTGCAGCTTCAATACTCTATTCAAAGATTCTTTATCACAACATGACCAGATAACACTAGCGTAGGTTATTATACTAGGATGAATTATCGAATTATAATATAACAGTCTTTGCCTAAGAGGCAGATAAGCTCTGATTTTTCTGAGAAGCGCTATACGTTGAGAAAGCTTCTTACAAATTTTATCAACATGTTGACTAAACGATAAGTGACTATCAATGTCCAAACCCAACAGAGTAGCACTAGAAGTATTGCTTACTAGTTCATGGTCACTAAACTTCACAGATGGTTTAAAATCTAATTTGGATTCAAGTCTCTTGCCA
>JAHPZR010011134.1:15000-20000 GCA_019787425.1 Platygyra sinensis | reverse complement strand
AACTCTTTTTTATGAAATCGTCGGGAATTGGAAGAACGGACGCGACAAAGGTCAGTTTGGAGAGTGCTAGTGATTTTACAATGTTGATTTTCCATGACTTCAGAGTTCAGAGCTGCTGGAAGACCACACGCTTAAAGTGGACCTATTATTCTAGAGGGAAAGCAATCTGCAGATTTCTATAAGGTTTTTATCTATTAGAAAATATCTGGTCAGTTGTAGAAGCCATATGACGCTAGTGCATTGACAAACTCCTTAGTGCCCAACGAATACCAAAGTGGAGGATCGGTTGTGATTCCTTGTTTGAACTGCTAACGGCATCAGAGCTGCCGGTTGTGGATCTAGTATAGCTCAAGGCCCCGAGACATCGTCTAAACATAATCAAAGCTTTTCAAATAGATTACTGAGCCGATGAAAGTATCATTCAAACCAGACAAGATAGTGTCATCAGCCATCCTGCGTATAGTGTTAAATATTCATTTTCGAGTCAAGCGATAAGACCTTTTATTGCTTTGTTCGCGTGTAATAGCGCTTTGCTAAGGAGCTCGACGCCAGATAACAAAAAAGGATTCCAGAGAATAGGGGGCATCCCCTGTCAAAACTCCAGCGGTCCTAAGTAGGGAAGAAAGAGAGTGGCAGAAAACGCATTGTTCGTAAAGGCACAACTTTGGGGATTTGCGTATTGAAAGGTGTTGAATCCAGTTTACTAACATATCTACCTAAAACCGAAACGTTTTGCTAAAGCGCATTGAATGAAAATCGACCGTTCGATGTGCACTGGTCAAAAGCGTTTTTAAAGAGAGTCGGTGTCCACGGCGGCGGGCGCGATGCGCAGTGCGGTCACGGTAACAGTTGAAAGATTCAGCCTTCAATTTTACTGCTAAAAGATCGTTGCGGGAGAACGTATTCCTCTCAAACGTTCATCGGAAAATATCTTTGCCATCCTTGAGTGGTCTATTCTTGTTGATGGCTGTTAGTAAGTCAAGTGATTGTTGTAGATATTTACACTAATGAGGTTTTTGGTTGGCGTTCGAGTGTTTGTGTGTGAAGTTTCCGTGATGTTGTGTATGGCAGTTGTTAATGCCTCTCGGGGGGGGGGGGGGGGAGGGAGGTCGGCGATCTGAAAGTGGGTTCGGAAGAGATTAAACGCTTCGAGTTTCGGAGGGGAGCCTAAGTTTGTAAGGGAAGGAAGGTAGAGACCATCGAAGGATTTGGTTAGACTACCCCTGCTAAATTTCATGACGGATTCTCGGGGGGATTCTAGGATTCTAGCGATTTCCTTGGCCGCCTTTATTCCTAGAACGGACGAAGCAAGTAGCTTTCGTTGATAATTTCCGTTTCACAGGTAATGCTCTTTGTCATTTTTCTTGTACCTTGCCAGGCATCATACCTGTTTCTTTATTATTTTGTCTCTGCGAATAAAGGAGAGTAAGGGCAACAGGAAAATTACGAGGCGCGAGAATATATCGGAAAGATGGGCCTGGGCGCCATGTTGAAGGTGAGCTAATATGCAGTAGATGTATAACAGAGTTACGGACACAGACGTATTTGGCGCATTTATTAAAAAAACTGGATGCATTGGATATGCAAAAAAAGAGCAAAAATTCGAGGAGGTTTTCCATTGGCTTAGCCATTCATGGTATATGAGCCATTATACAATGATACTCATGATCTCACAAAAATGGCGTGCGTAATGGCGTGATGCTATTGGGGCCTTTTTGTTTTAATGTAGGTCCTAGTTTTTCTATAGACTATTTTGGGGGCGTTTTTACTCTAAGTGCTATAAAATTAAAACAATACGTTTCCATCTCGAGCGCTTGTTGGATATGAGATGATTATGGCCAACCTACCCAGTCGCGAACGGCGCCTCGTTGGCTATCTATCATTCTCATATCCAACGGCGCCGCTCATGGGATATAATTGTTTTAATTATTTAGAGATGATAACTGCGGTGCACGTGTAGTTCCTTTCATTAATTCGATTTGCGGCTAATTTTCCCTTTCTTATGTCATTCTTCATCTTCATGTCATATACCATCTTTAAACGTTATTTATATGTGTTATTATTTGTATTATTTTTGTCCTTACAGCTCGCCCCTTTGTAACCTCGACTCAATGAGTGAGAAAATAGGTTTAAGTGCATGTACATTCGCCTTACTTTATGGCATTGGGAGACCTATGGCGATAAAATACATACGAACGACCTGCCGGTCCTCAGCCGCGACGCTGGACGCCCACAGCTAGCATTCTGACTGCCTCAAGCCTTCAACTTGAAGCACCGAATTCAGCGGTATTTTTCCGAATTAGATACGCAGGTTCTCTTGCGGTTTCAGCGCCATTTTCTGGCGCCTTTTTGAAGTAGGTGTTGTAAAAATGTGCGTTGTACCGCGGGGAGCATGTTCTCGATCTCTTTGGTCCTTTTTTCGCACCTGTTTACAAACTCTACTTTGGCGGATAAAATTCAGTTCACTTAAATTCTTCTCTCGTGCTACGCTATCATCTCAAGTAGTTTTTGGTGGCATACATCCGGTGTGAAAACGATCGATACATACGGAGGTACTAATCAACAACATACAGATGCAGTAAGGCGCATTGTTATGTCTTCCATGTGTAAATCTTGATACGTGCAGAGCAAAGTTAAGGGCTTAAGTTTTCCTAGGTGCAGTTCAGCTTGGTAAAGTTTTTCTTAAGATTATGGAATTGGCCTCTGGTTGTAACGCAGAGACTACCTCAAAGCTCATTGACCTATTGAATTCCCATTTGATATTAAATTCACATTCAGGTATGACATTTGTCACACAAGCAGATTATGTTTAAGAATCTTTTGACTGAATGGAAGTTAATGTAACCCTTTGGAAAAATTTCAAAAGACACAGTAATGGAACAAAGGTGATGGAGGTAATTAAGCGTTACATCAAACTACAATGTTAGGATTTAGCTGATTGATTATTATGTTAGTTTCCTTAGTACCTTGCAGCTTGAGGTGGGATGTTTCCGCAATCATTGGATTACACATGAACTTATTGATCCCATTTTCTGCATATTGTATTTTATTCATAGGATAGTAAAATTGGTGAGTGCTTGCAATGTAAAATCTCTGGCATACTTAACTATGAAGTAAAAATAAGTAGAAAACTGTGAAGTAGAACGTCCTGGCTTACAAGACACCTGTATGCTATTCATGGCTATTTAGGGGACCCATGTGGACTTTTTTTAGATTAATTTTTAGTAAGAGCTATTTGAATAAATTATATTTGGCAAACAAATTTTAAGCATTTCTAACTAGTCATTTTGCTATGTATACTTAAAGGGCTAACTGCTGGTCGAGGCCATCCGGACCTTTGTTTTTGTTAGCATGCTGAGAATTTTGGCTATTATGTATTTCATTCGGATCCCCTGTCGAAACGAAGAAAAAAATCGACTGTGAACTTACTACTCAGAGATAATTAAACATACCTTCAGATACACAGCTTACAGTAAAGCAGATAAGAATAGGCGTCTTTGCAACAAACATCAAATGGTACAAAATCCGCCATACTAGGTGGCAGCTCATTATTCTTCCCGCAGTGGACATTAAAAGCGAAAGGCCAGTCAGCGCTTGACTGGTTAGAGGTCTCTTTGTTTTTAAAGTCCCAGTGCGGGAATAATAATGAGCTTGGCGCTGCACGCATTTATGGCGGATTTTGTACAATGTCATCGTTTGTTGCTATAAAGGCTATTCTTGTTTTTTACTGTAAGCTGTGTTCCTGAAGGTATATTTAATTATCTTGAGTAGTTTCACAGTGATTTTTCTTCGTTTTGACAGGCTCCGAATAAAATATAATAGCCAAATTCTAGCATGTAAACAAAAACGAAGGTGTGGCTGACCAGGGCCCTTTAAGTATACATAGCAAATGACTAGTGAAAAGCTAAAATTTGTTTGCAAATATAATTTTTCAATAGCTCTTACAAAAATTAATCTAAAAAAGTCCCCATGGCCCCCTAAAAAGTCATGAATACATACATGTGTCTTGTAAGCCAGGGTTCTACTTCACAGTTTTTCTCTTCTTTTCTTCAAGTTAGTATGCCAGAGATTTTACATGAAGCACTGCCAATTTTACTTTATCCTATGAATAAAATACAATATGCAGAAAAGGTTAGCTAAGTTTGTGTAAATCCATATTGGGAAACATCAAATCAAGCTTGAAGTACTAAGGAAAATAACGTAATAAATCAATCAGTAAATCCTACATTGTAGTTTGATTTAACAGCTTAATTCACCATCATTTCCATTACTGTGTCTTTTGAAATCAAGGTTACATTAACTCCAATCAGTCAAACAGATCTTAAATCAAACTGTTGTGTGACAAGATTGTTCATGCCTGAATGTGAATTCAATGTTCAATGTCTTTGAGGTAGCCTCTGGTTACAACCAGAGGCAATTCCATACATCTTAAGCAAACTTTACAACTGAACTTTATCCTGGAAACTTAAGCTTACTTTGCTTGCACGTACAAGACACACAGGAAGACAACAATGGCTTACCTGCAATTCTGTTGTTGTTGATTAGTACCACCGTATGTATCGATGTTTCCACCGGATGTATGCCACCAAAAACTGCTTGAGATGGTGCACAGAGAAGAATTTAAGGTGAACTGAATTTTATCTGCCAAAGTAGAGGATGTAAACAGGTGAAAAAAGGACCAAGAGATTGATACAAGCTGCCGGGTACAGCGACATTTCACACCTTTCAAAAAGTACGCCAGAAAATGGCGCGAGAACCGAGAGAACCTGGTATCTAATTTGGAAAACCGCTGATCGGTGCTTGTTGAAGGTTGGGCACTCAGAATGCTGGCTGTGGGCGTCCAGCGTCGGCGGGGGGGGGGGGGGGCTGCGAGTCGTTCATAGTTTTTAATCGGGCAAGTCTCCTCTAACTGATAAGTACTGAGGCGAATGTACATGCACTTAAACATATTTTCCACTCATTGATCGAGGTTACGAACGGGTCTAGCTGTAACAATAAAT
>JAHPZR010011134.1:5000-10000 GCA_019787425.1 Platygyra sinensis | reverse complement strand
GTCACGTGCGGCATGGCTCTGTGCTTCCGCTCTGTGTTTTGCTAAGACTGCTGTGGTTTCCCGTTTGGAAAAACTCGCTAAGGTGAGGAATAATTCTCAAGCATTAAGTGAATTTGATTGTTGCTACCTTGTTTTAAGATATCGCCGTTTACTAAAAGCGAATTGTAACGTGCAATTCGACGATCAACTTGAGTTTTATAGCGTAACCGTCTAAATACGAAGTGGGTCAAATTTCAAAAATATGCCAGCTTTTCTTATTTTATAGCGGGTTGATGCCTCCAAATTCAAAGTCCTAACTTCTTCTACTCAAGAATATGTCAGCAAAGCAAACAAAAGTGAAGAAACGTGTATTCCAACGAATGAAAGTCGAATTAAGAGCAGCCATGTGTTGATTTCCGAGTTGACACCAAAGGTTAAAGGGTCGCTCAGTGACCTGTTTTGAAAATATTGTCAGAATTCGCCGTTTAATTTACCCCATTTTTTTTCCCCCGACGTGTAGTTAAAATGATTGTTCGTCTCCAAAGTATAGTCTGGCAGGTTGAAGCCATGTAAAAGAGTGCTTTTTTGAGCCTTGAATTTCGTCTAAATTCAGAGTTGATGAGCTCTGTCGCGAAGCATTAATTTCAAATAAAAAATCGTCAAAAATTCAGGATCAACTCTCTTTCAAATTTTACACCGACAATAAGCAGACGAAATAAGGTCTTTTGATTTCCTGGGTTGATCTTTTCTATAACGCTTTCACTTTTTAAACGCGAGCTTCCGGAAAATGCCCAATGTTTTTGTCGATTTAGTCCGCTGCGAGCGCAAAATACCCCAAAAAAATTCCAAAAAAATTAATAAAAATCTAAATCTAAAAATCTAAATCTAAAAACCTATTGGGAAAATCGGTTTTTTCTACATTGCATGACCGTAGTTGATCCTTACAGGAATCTGCTCTTAAAGTTTCCATAAGGCCAGAAGGTTTTTTTAGGTTTTGGTATCTCTATAACATCTAATAATGTATTTAAACCAAAAAAAGTGAGTTCCGATGCTTTTTTTCCATAAAATAAAGCTTTAAATTTCCCGCTTTGGCCACGTCCAATGTTGACCGCGTAATGAATATTGGTGACGAATGACGTCACTTCAGGAACATCTCAAAGCTTCATGTTTTTAAGTTTGCTTGCTTGACGACCGCGTTACTTCGTCAACTTCAGTTTGATTGTTTGTTTTTTTTTCTTTTTTTTTTGTCGAGGAAAACTCTTCTCCACTACTGAAACAGTTACCTGAACTAGAAGGATTTCGTGGTTCCTGACATGACGTCACGACCCATTCAGAAGCCCAGACCCTTTTCTGCACTGACACACGGTAATCTTCATTGGGTTTGGCTGAAGAGGGAACTTTAAGGTGGCTCCCTAGAGTTCTTACGAAACACCCTCCCTATACAGCGCGAGTTAGGAAAGAAAACGTAGTTAATTTCTCTTAAAGTTTTTCCCTTAGAGATTTACCAATATGGGTACTGTTAAAATAAGGTTTATGTTTTAGTTGTCAATTTTTGGATTAAGGCCGTTACCATGGTAACATCTCATCTAATGACAGGCAGATATATTATTGAAGAAGTTGGAGGCCTATGGCGTTACCGACAGAGCATATAACTGGTGTCAGTCCTATCTCTCGGGTAGACGTCAGTTGGTCTGTATTGATGGCAAGAATTCGTCTTTGGCTTGCGTTAACCATGGAGTACCACAAGGATCTATTTTGGGTCCTCTTTTCTTCATCTTATTTATCAATGACTTGCCACTTTATATTACAGCGCAGACAGATCTGTATGCCGATGATACCACCATTACCTGCTCTGCTGACTATAAGTTTATGCATAAACTTGAGCGTGAACTCAATAATTCTGTAACTGAAATCCTAAACTGGGCTGTGACAAATAAACTTCCCATTAATGTAGACAAGACAAATGTAATGATCGTAACTGGCAAGAGACTTGAATCCAAATTAGATTTTAAACCATCTGTGAAGTTTAGTGACCATGAACTAGTAAGCAATACTTCTAGTGCTACTCTGTTGGGTTTGGACATTGATAGTCACTTATCGTTTAGTCAACATGTTGATAAAATTTGTAAGAAGCTTTCTCAACGTATAGCGCTTCTCAGAAAAATCAGAGCTTATCTGCCTCTTAGGCAAAGACTGTTATATTATAATTCGATAATTCATCCTAGTATAATAACCTACGCTAGTGTTATCTGGTCATGTTGTGATAAAGAATCTTTGAATAGAGTATTGAAGCTGCAAAAAAGGGCGGCTAGGGTAATTCTGTCTGTCGATAGAGATTCGCCATCTGTACAATTATTTAATAAGTTAAGATGGATTCCTTTTTATGAAGAAAATAAGATAAGCTGTTGTTCTCTAATTTTCAAACTTATTCAGGGTACCTTACCCAATTATTTAATCAAACATTTTACTGTTAATAATCAAGTCCATTCTAGAAATACTCGGTATGCTAAACTTAACTTAGTTTGCCCTAAGTATATACGCGAGACAGAAGGTGGAAAGTCCTTCTTAGTTAGAGCCTGCAAACTTTGGAACACGTTATCTTTAGAATTAAGAAGTAAAGATTCTCTCCCTGCATTTAGGAGGAGCTTATTTAATGTAATTTTTAAAAAAACAGCTTAGTTTAAATCATTTTAGTATTTAGATTGATATTAACTTAATTCATTATTTAATAGAATTTTTAGATTAGTATAGTATTGATTTAGATATTTGTATGCTGTAATTGTTTTCTAATTCAGTTTGAGGGCCACAAGTTTATTAGCTCTAAGCTATTTAGTGTTTACCCTCTATAAATAAAGTGTTTACTTACTTACTTACTATTTTGACCTAAACTCCTTAGTATTTATACTTTCCTCCGGTGAAATTTATTCATATTTCGCCACATAATGGAAATGATATTGCCTGACATTTTGAACTGGTAAAAAGTCAAGGTTGTTCAGACGGTTTTTCCAATATTCTCCACTGTAATTTCTCGTTATTGTAAATATATGAGATTAGCTCTGTTCGATTTCAACAAAAGTAGGGTATTTTATAGGAATTGTATGTGTTTACAACTGAGCCAAATTCAAAAACAAAATTCACCGAAGGAAACGCGAGAAACTTAGCATTTATTTTCTCACGTGACGTCACACAAATCAGAAAAACACGAATGGTATCGCGCGTGGGTATTCATTTTGGCTCGCTCATATGACGCCATGTATCGCGTGCGAGAAAGCAAGAGTAAATAAGAGCTCTTTCAGGGGTTATTTATAGAGCTTTTTTGTCATATCTTTTTAGCCCTAGGCTTAAACACATGTTTGAACGGAGTTTGAAACTATTGCTACTTAAACCGAAGTGATTTAACGCCTTTCAAGAGCTGAAGTGATTTCGTTTCTGCTTAGGGTTACTTGCGTCATTTTTGAACGCGCAATTAATACTGACGTTTGGCAGGCAATGGTAGCGCGGCGCTATTGAGTCTCAGTAAAACTCTCGGAAGCCACCTAAAAGCTAGATCTAAGGACGTTAAAATCTCAGAATCTATTTTTTCTTTTCTTCTTAGAATACTTTTTGCACATAATAGAGCGAACCATAACTATAAAAACCCTGTTGGCCGTATAGACACTTAAATAACTATTGAATGACGTAGTTGTCACCACTCTAACTTTCTGAATGTAATTCATGCATGTATGTCATCACTAGATACCAACCTTCGTCCGGATGTTCTTTGGCCAAAAACTTACGAAGGTTTAATGAAACGTCTTGAGCGCCGATGAGTGATAACAACAAAAACAACAAAAATTAAATGTATCACTCTCCTTAAGACACCTCCCGTCAACTTTAATTTTCTTTCTAGTTCAGCTTAACCTCTTAAAATACCTCACCTACCACCCCTCTTCCTTTCTCCAGCACTGCAACCCGGAAAACTTTGAAAACAAAGAACCCATTGTATGTCTTGTTTGTAATGCAATTACAATTCGTCTGGCTCGGCTAACAACCGAGCTTTGCGCAAGGTCATAGGCGATTAAGCGGCAGTTACTGAAACGTTTAGAGTTCTTCGCATCATCCCAAATGATCTGAAACCTATCTACTAGGTGCAGTGGCGGATCTAGGGGAGGGGCCCGGGGGACCCGGGTCCCCCCTTATTTTGGGTGAAAAAAGAAGAAATGACTAAAGGAAGAAAAGCTGGCTGGGCAAGAAAATTAAAAGCGGGCCCCCTCCTTAGTTAAAAGTCTGGATCCGCCACTGAGGTGGCAGACTATTATTACCTTCTCAAAGTAGTTAACTCCACTCCTAAAGAAGTCACAGGCTCGAGAAATTGCTTTCTTAATTTTGCAACGATTTTTGTTCCCCTGGGACTCAAAATGGCCGCCGTGTGATAAAGGCTTAAAAGTCATAATACCTTCAGTAATATCAGCTCCGTCTGGGCAGTCGAACCCTGGATCTGTTGTTAATTGTTTTAAAAGAAAAGAAACGTTAGCTATATGCATTCATTCGACTGCTATGAATTCAGCTTACCACTATTTTCACTGCTACGCGACCTACCGAAGCCCAAACTCCAAAGCGCTTTTTGCAAACAGAATTCAAAGATATGTCCGTTGTTACCGACATTTTCACAGTGAATGTGAAGCTGTTTCTGTACAGCAGTATTCCACATGAAGTGCCGCTGTTAGAATGATGGAAGTCTATTGCTAAAAGCGTTTTGATTTCGAAGCCGCGTTGCAGAGAAAGCAGTCGTAAACTGTTATTTAGATGGACGATTTCGAAAGGGATCGGAGGCGCAAATTTAACGACTCTAGCCTTCGCCTTCCCCTCCAGTTCGCATGTCGCATATTGATATCTCTAGAGAGAATACAAATATTTTTTGCAGTCTACCTAATGCGAATGGAATTGGATCATCGACAAAGACTCAGGTCTTGATAACTATTGGCTGACGTAGTTGTCACCACTCAAATTACCTGAATGTAATTTTTACATATATGCCGTCA
>JAHPZR010011133.1:17500-38554 GCA_019787425.1 Platygyra sinensis | reverse complement strand
TCTGAAGGCACACTAGTGGCTGTGATTGGTGGATTTCGATCCGACCTGTCGATAACACGCAAGACTGATGGAAATTTTGGAAACGTTTCCGCGGGTGTTTTGTTTTCCAAAGTCGCGTATCACGAAAACGGTGGTAAGGTGGCTGAACAAAGTTTTCCCTGCGCGCTTTGATGATGCAAATTTAGCACGTGCACAAGGATTTCAAAACACAAACATGCCGTCAGTAGAGCGATCATTTTATTTACTCAACACCCGCACTATCTGTGTTATTTTTTCTCTATAATTGAACGCAGTGTATTGATGGCTTTAGTCTTTTATTACAAAGATATGTTAGAAAAGGTAACGATGCAAAGAACCCAGCAATTTTCAGCTTTTGTTTGTTACCAAAAGAACCCAGTTAAATGCAACGCATGCGCAGTTGCTCGAAAAATTGAGACCGATTGCTTTAGCAGAAACATGCCGATTTCTAACTGATCCAGTCGTTGAGATTTCAAGAAATTTGGCAGAAAAATAGATCAGAGACCATGTGAATGATCTATCAAAAAAATCTGAATTTGACATAGGGAATTTTTAATAATACAGAAAACGATTAACGGCGAATTACGAAAATCGCCTATGTCAAAATTTTATTAGAACCGTGTTGACAGAAGGGATTTAATGTCAATTCTTAGTGTGCAAAATATGAAAACAATCTAACGACTGGATTTTTTTTAAATAAACAAAAACCATTATTTAAGCCTTGTTTTTAACCAGCCCCATTGCCATGGCAAACAGCACACACCCTAGTCAAAATGCGAGAATAAATATTTCTGTGGTTAACCTTGACTCTTGCAAAAAATGGGCGCCAAAGCATAAATAGTTTAAAAGTTATGGTGAAGTAGGCATAGGGCCCTTGAAAACTGTGTTCGGCCACCTTAAAGTAAAAGCTTATTACGAAAGCAGGAATTACACTTCAGGAGTAAAACAATGACAGAGAATACCAACTGAGTTGCAGGCTCTGTTTATGATGAGAAGCTTTATTTTGTAAAAAATGCTCAAACACTCACATGCAGTTAGTATATGCTCACCACTTGCGTATTGTTGCCCGATGGCTTAGGGTCATCTTGCGAACAGATTTTTGTGGTCATCACTCACATGCACGAATAATCCAGTTGAGTAGCTTGCTCCTGTGCTCAGAGTAGAACAAGTGGGAGCAGTCTAGGCCTTTCCAACTTTGCAGCGACTAGTTTGGGCAATCTTGCTGAAAGCATGGTGAAAGCCGTAATTTTAACCGGAAACTTTCTTTCAAATACAACTCAGGAGTTCGCTCATTTTTTATCCCCAAGCTTAAATTGGGCGCTCCTTTTCAGTCGTAATTTCCATGGAAAAGTTTTCATTTTCACCAATGAGCCACAATGCAGCTGGATTAGTCTGGACCTAGCAACCTTTACCTGCCTTAGATCCTGCCTTAAACTGCTTAACACAATTAAACAGGGCGAACTTTGAAGCCAGCATGACTACTTGTCAATCTTGAAAGGCAACTCCAAAGTGAAATGGCTTAGCCAAAGTCCAGTTTGTGATTTGACAGCTGGTACTCTTGTTAGCCAAGGGGGGGGAAAGGTAAAAAAGAAAAAAAAGGGGGAACGGGAGAGAAGAGGAGGAGGGGGGGGGGAGGGGGAAAAGAAGGGAAAAGGAGGATGGGGGAGAAAGGGGAAGAAAAAAAGAGGTAAGGGGAAAGGGAGGAAAAAGTGGCAGCAACCGTGTACTGTTCTGATAAGCATGCTAAAATTTAGCTCTAATCATCATCCTTGTAGGTATAAAATGGAGTAATGTAATGAAGTGGAGCTGGAAAGTCAAATGATTTGAACAATGTCCTACAAGGATTTGCTTGGCTAAAATTTTAGCATGCTTTATCAGAACAGTACCACGGCTGGCTGCCACTTTTTACTCCTTTGAAAAAACTAAACGAATTTTTTTTTGAACATTCAGGCCGAAATGCATGGGGGAAATTATTGGATCTTTCGTTTAGTGATAAAACCGCGAATAAAGAAGCCTCGACTTGCTACTGACCCGTTGTAAAGTACTCCCGGAGCGGTTGAGGCACTCAAAAAGTAAAGGAAAAACACTCGACTGCATCTGCCCGGGTGTGTTTTAAAGGATGGATAATCTATCCACTGTGATAAATCACTAATCCAAGCGGATAGCGTGGTTTGTTTTGTTAACACTTATCCACTGGATAGTCGATTTATCCCCAGCCCTTGAACAATCCGGCCGGTGTTTTCCTCTACTCTTCTTTTGTGCTCGAACAGGCACTTCCTGCCATGCATTACAAAACAGAAAAGAGCACAGGTGAGGCTTCCCTTTATTTGTTAAGCAGAACAGTGTAGGACCACAATTGGACAGAACATTTGGCATGTTACACTCCAATTGCCAGTGTTTCTCACTTAAAATTTATCATATTAACTCTTTCTGCTCTTGCCAAGATTTCTAATTGGGTAGGGTAAATACCAGTGGACCAATCTGGGGGAGGGGCCCAGGAGGAAAAAGGAAAGAAAAAAGGGGGGGGGGGGGGAGAAGGGGGGGAGGGGGGGGGGAAAAAGGAAAAGGGGGAAAGAAAGGGGGGGGGGGGAAAAAAGGGGGAGAAAAGAGGGGGGAGGAAAAAGAAGAAAGGGGGGGGAGAAGGGGGGGGCGGGGAGGGGGAGAAAGAAGGAAGAGACAAGAAGGGGGAAACGAAGAGAGGGGGTCGTTGGAAGTGAATGACTGAGCGTTTACCGTCTTTCTTTCGTCCCTGGATATAAGTTTTTTTAACACTTCCCATTGCGAGGGTATACTGAAAGAGCAAACGCCTGACGTTATGCTTTTTCTGTACCTAATTAGATCTGTGGCGTTTAGCTTTCGCAGAACACGGAATCACTATAAAAGTGTGTAATTAGAGGGAGAATTGGTGTGTGTTAGAAGGGGGGGGGGGGAAGAGTTGTGAGGGTTACGTAACACATTGTTTTGCGCGGCCGTGTTTAGTGCGGCTGTGAAAGCGTTTAGTAAACTGTCATTTCACAAGCGTAACAGATATCACACGGCAGGCTGCGATGGAAAGATGGAGAGTAAGGCTTCAGAGCTGGGCATCATTCATGGGGCGAAAACGCGAGACTTAAAGAATCGTGGGAGCTAGTACTCCTTGTCACCGAGACTGGGGAGGAATGAAGTAGAGGAGGCAGGGAGAAGATAAGCTGGGAGAGGGAAGATAAGAAAGGAGAAAAGAGCAGGAGGCACAATGAAGTGAAAGGAACACTTACCAAGAGGAGGGGTGAAGGAAAAGAAAGAAGAGGGATGAGGATTGGAACACAGTGTGGGAATAATGTTGGGGTGGGGGAGGGGGAACAGATTCGAAGCGATTTGATTATGTTAAAAGTATACTATCTCATTGTCATTCCGTACGGTAGGGGAGCTGTAGAGGAGAAGAAGGGTCATTCTGCTCGGAGCACGAATTTGATGGAGCTCTCATTCGTGGAAGGAGATAAAGGAAGTGGTGGGGAAGGGAAAGGATGTGGGGAAAAGGTAGAAAGGGGGAGGGGGGTGAGAAGAGAAGGAAGAGGAGTATAGGAAGGAAGTAGATTAGTTTATTTGTTGGAATGTGGGTAGTAATCCATTGACCATAATTTGAGCTGTTTCACCCCATTGACAATTTGTGTTTGTTCTTCTCACTTAAAATTAATCATAATTAACTTTCTGCTTCTTCCAATATTTCTGAATTTGGGTATGGTACATACCCTTATCCTGATTCTTTGTTGTGTGAGGTTGCTCTCAGTCGTGAAAATCCACTTATGGCAACTAAAACAACCCCCACCCCCCTTCCTTAGCTCAAGGCATGATCTGCCACTGTAATACATATCGTAACTTTTTGGTATGTTTTGGCAGCATATCTGCTCTCGTTTGGATGTAAGAATTTAATTATCTTTTCTAGGTTAGTTTTAACATAAACAAATGTCATTGGTGACAATCTGTTCTTGGTGACAGATTAGTTATTTTGCCAATAAGCACCCCTAATTCTTACTGACAGCACCGGCGTATTCTAGTAATAAATTATTACAGCTTCTATCATAGTATGTATTAGTGGAAGTTTCACATGCGTTTTGCTGGCATTACAAAAAAGTGGGTCTTCATCTGATTTTCCTCAACTATTAGGTCTATGATGAATGCTTAATTCCTGTCAAATGATTGATCTCTTCATGTTTTCTTTTGACATAACATTCAGTTCTTTTCTCAAAAAAGAAATAAACTCCCTGTCTCTAAATAAGCACCGAGTCCCCTGTGAGTACCAAAAGTAAAAAGCCTCCAGGGTGCTATCAAAATTGTAAACTTGAGTTGGTAAAGTATAGTTAACCACAAGAGCTTTGTTATCACTGTCCTCAATATGTCTCGGGCCCGGAGAAGATATTTTCTTTATTAGGCATAAGTGCTATGTAGAGACAACATGTCGACACCAAGGAACGTTGATATCATACAAACAAGTGTGACTTATTAGCTACGTTGATTTTCTTATCTATCTCGCAATTTAGTGGTTCATGTCACATCTTATTATTCCTATCCATTAATCATTTATCCTTCCTATGCTAATCAGTTTTCTACCATCTGTTGCATTACCCTCCAATTAACAGTACCACAACGAATTACATGTTTATTGGTTTACACCTAGTCTTCTGTATAGCTGGTAGCCATGCTAGCACGCACATATTTTCCTTTGCTATGTTACAGGTTTTTTCCTTTTTCCCGTCTCCGCTCCACCCTCCCTAACTGAATCATAGAACTTGATTACTGAGCCTGTGTGTGCACACCTTCCACTCAGCTATCGCCTACGGTCAGGCATGGGTGGGAGGTCCCTTACGCGGGAGGGACCCACCTTCTTTTTAGCTACCTTTATAAGTAGTGTAGCTAGGTGTTGCAGGTGCGTTTCCCTTCCTGGTGGGGTGTGTATCACCACCATTCATGTCACTTAGTGTGTCTGCTAACTGCCTAAGTGGTTGACTTTTTCGCCCTCATGCGTGTTTCATTAAGCTGTCTTCTGGGCTTGTGTCCACGCCAACTGCCGCTGATATTTTCTGCTTTGGGGTTTGTGTGTCCGCTACAACGCCCCCCACTGGTGTTTGTGTGTGTTTTTGGGGTTCGAGTCAGCTAACCACCCCATCATGGCTTTTCAGGTGGCCTATTGGTGTCCACGTAATCACCCTATTAACGCTGATCAGGGTGTGTCCACTACCACCCACTCTCAGTTGCTATTCACAGGGAGCCCAACTCCCATAGTGTCCAAAGTCCCTCTCAACGCGTACTGCCAGATTTGTCTTTTGGTTATTCATACTATATTATTAGAGGCGAATTGTTAACATCGTGGTAAATGAGCATAGGGAGTCGATGCCTGGAGAGTAGAGAGGAATCTTTTAATGTTTAAGCAACATCATTAATTTTTTATATTGATAATGCATAATACAGGAATTTACAGCAAACATGAAATAAAGGAATTTTAAATCTGCTTTATGAAAATCGTTGGGCAGTGCTCGAGGCATATATATGCCCAGTAAATAATTGGAATAGGTGGCCAAAAGAATGGCAGGAACAGAGAGGAAGAACAAAAGAGTGATCATCGCAGAAAATTTTCCAATTTAAGCAATTGGAAAGAAGAAGCCTGAAAAAAAAAAACACAGGGCTTCACCGGGATTTTTTTCAGGCTTCTTCTTTCCAATTGCTTAAATTGGAAAATTTACTGCCATGAATCACTCTTCATTCATCTACAACCGCAGAACACATATGGAATTATTTCATATATATACTTCCACAGAGAGGAAGAACCTTGGGCATAACAAAATTTAAGGAAATTAGATATTCTTGCAGTCATGTTGTTTTAACAATTTGCTGTCCTCACACATGTATCGCAAATCTTTTGGTGCCTGAAAATATGTCTGGGTCAGGCTGGTTATGCAAATTGTCACAAATTAGGGGCTGCAATACAATGAGGCAAGGGACTGCAGAAAAAAACTTATGTTGCTGGTATACACAAGATCTGTAAAACGATCTGATCAGCCAAGAAACATTTGGTAACATAATAAACCCTGTTGGAAGAAAATCAAGAGCAAGAAGGAGTCCCTAGACTAGTGTTCAATCTGGTTGAAACTGCAAAACAGTTCTAGACAACACTACACTGAATCTTTAGATAGGCAAATGTTTGAACAAGAAAAACGAAGCTCACGAAATATTTAGCTTATGCTTTTTTACAAAGCTGAATAATAACATGTCTCTATTCTAATGCCTGGTTTATTCTGAAACATTGTGTAAAACACTGAAGGAGTGAAAAACATTCCCTTTTGGGGGATACTGCTAGCTTTTGGTAGGTGGGTGTGGCTTGAACTGTGAAATCCTTATCTGTTTCATATCAAACAACTAAGCTTTACGCTATGTACTAAGTGAGCAATAAGATGCCTCTTTTCTAAACAACCTGGGAAACGTTTCCACAAACATTTGGAATGGTACTTTTCAATGTTTTTTTTTGGCTGGCAGTGTGTGGCCAGGATCTTAGGAAAAGGAAACTAATTTTTTTCTGCATTAACACTCGCAAATTTGTAGCCCTTGTCAACTGTTTACTCAAATGAGAGCCATATTTTCAAGTAATCTGTGGTCATTAGATTTGTGTACTAATTTTAGAAATCTTCTGAAATGTGTATCAACTTTTCACCCAGGTCTGAAATAGAGTATGGAAAATCACAGAAATTTTTAGTCTGAAATAGTTTAAGGGTCCTAAGATCCTGGCCACACACTGCCACCAAAAAAAAACATTGAAAAGTACCAATTACAAATGTTTGGGAAACAGTTCAGGTGTTAGAAAAGAGGCATCTTATTGCTCAGCTTAGTACATAGCGTAAGCTTAGTTGTTTGATATGAAACAGGATAAGGATTTCACAGTTCAAGCCACACCCACCTACCAAAAGCTAGCAGTATCCCCCAAAAGGGAATGTTTTTCACTCCTCAGTGTTTTACAAATGTTTCAAGAATAATCCAGGCATTAGAATAGAGACATGTTATTATTCAGCTTTGTAAAAAGCATAAGCTAAATATTTCGTGAGCTTCGTTTTTCTTGTTCAAACATTGCCTATCTAAAGATTCAGTGTAGTGTTGTCTAGAACTGTTTTGCAGTTTCAACCAGATTGAACACTAGTCTAGGACTCCTTCTTGCTCTTGATTTTCTTCCAACAGGGTTTATTATGTTACAAATGTTTCTTGGCTGATCAGATCTTTTACAGATCTTGTGTATACCAGCAACATAAGTTTTTTCTGCAGTCCCTTGCCTCATTGTATTGCAGCCCCTAATGTGACAATTTGCATAACCAGCCTGACCAGACATATTTTCAGGCACCAAAAGATTTGAGATACATGTTGAGGACAGCAAATTGTTAAAACAACATGACTGCAAGAATATCTAATTTCCTTAAATTTTGTTATGCCCAAGGTTCTTCCTCTCTGTGGAGTATATATATGAAATAATTCATATTTGTTCTGCGGTTGTAGATGAATGAAGAGTGATCATGGCAGTAAATTTTCCAATTTAAGCAATTGGAAAGAAGAAGCCTGAAAAAATCCCGGTGAAGCCCTGGTTTTTTTTTTTCAGGCTTCTTCTTTCCAATTGCTTAAATTGGAAAATTTTCTGCGATGATCACTCTTTTGTTCTTCCTCTCTGTTCCTGCCATTCTTTGGCCACCTATTCCAATTATTTACTGGGCATATATATGCCTCGAGCACTGCCAACGATTTTCATAAACAGATTTAAATTCCTTTATTTCATGTTTGCTGTAAATTCCCTGTATTATGCATTATCAATATAAAAAATTAATGATGTTGCTTAAACATTAAAAGATTCCTCTCTACTCTCCAGGCATCGACTCCCTATGCTCATTTACCACGATGTTAACAATTCGCCCTCTAATAATATAGTATGAATAACCAAAAGACAAATCTGGCAGTACCGTTGATGGGACTTTGGACACTGGGTGCTCCCTGGAATAGCAATGAGAGTGGGTGGTAGTGACACACCCTGATCAGGTAATTGGGTGATTAGTGGACACACCCTGCAAGCATGATGGGGTGGTTAGCTGACTCGAACCCCAAAACACACAAACAAGTGGGGCGTTTAGCGGACACAAACCCCAAAGCAGAAATTCGGGCAGTTGGCGGACACACCCAGAGATAATGAATGAGGGCACAAAACCCTTAGGCAGTTAGCAGACACACTAAGTGAATGAATGGGGTGATAACACACCCACCCAAGGAAGGAAGCCCCTCAACCTAGCTACTCTTAGGTAGCTAAAAGAAGGTGGGGTAAGGGACCCACCCAGCCTGACGTAGGCGATAGCTGAGTGGAAGGTGTGCACCCAGGCCAGTAATCCAAGTTTATTTATAGGGAGGGTGGAGGAGGGAAAGGAAAAACTGTACACTAGCAAAGGAAAATATGTGACGTGCCTAGCATGCTACCAGTACAAAGACTGGTGTAACATAACATGTTCATGTGTACTGTTAATGGCTGGATATGCAACAGATGGTAGAAACTGATAGCATAGGGTAAGGATACAATATTAATGGATAGGAATAATAATATTGACATGAACCTAAATTGCTGATATAGATAAGAAATCAACGTAGCTAATAATGTCCATTGTTTATGATATCAAGTTCCTTGGGGTGTTTCTAATGCACTTATGCAATAAAGAAATATCTTCTCCGTGGCCGAGACATATTGATTGACAGTGATACAAAGCTCTTGTGGTTAACTATACTTTACAACTAAAGTTTACATTTTGATTTAGCACCCTGGATGCTTTTTACTTTTGGTACCTCAAGGGGCGGTGCTTATTTGAGACAGGGAGTTTATTTCTTTTTTGAGAAAGAACTGAATGTTATGTTCAAAAAAAAACATGAAGAGATCAATCATTTGAAGGAATTAAGCATTCATATAGACCTAATAGTTGAGAAAATCAGATGAAGACCACTTTTTTGTAATGCAGCATAACGCATGTGAACTTCCACTAATACATACTCTGATGGCGCTGTAATATTTTATTACTAGAATAGCGGTGCTTCAGTAGAATAGGGGTGCTTATTGGCAAAATACTAACTGTAAGAACGCTTGTCCCAATGACATTTGTTTATTAAACTAACCTTAGAAAAATAATTAAATTTACATCAAACGAGCGCGATATGCTGCCAAAACATACCAAAAAGTTACGATTATGTATTCAGTGGCAGATCCAGGCCTTGAGCTAAGGGAAGGGGGTGGGGTTTGTTTTAGTTGCCCTACTGGCTTTTTCCTCCTGGGCCCCTCCCCCAGATCGGTCACTGGTATTTACCCTACCCAAATTCCAGAAATCTTGGAAGAGCAGAAAGTTAATTATGATAAATTTTAAGTGAGAAACAATTGGCAATTGGGTGAAACATGCTCAAATGTTCTGTCCAATTGTGCTACTACACATGTTCTGCTTAACAAATAAAGAAGCCTCAACTGTGCTCTGTTCTGTTGTAATGCATGCAGGAAGTGCCGTTAGAGCACAAAAGAAGAGTAGAGGAAAACACCTGGCCCGGATTGTTCAAGGGCTGGATAAATCGCTATCCAGTGGATAAGTGTTAACAAAACAAACCACGCTATCCGCTGGATAGTGATTTATCCAGTGGATAGTATTATCCATCCTTTAAACAACCCGGGCCAGATGCAGTCGAGTGTTTTTCCTTACTTCTTGAGTGCTCAACCGCTCCCGAGTACTTTACAACGGATCAGAGCACAGTCGAGGCTTCTTTATTTGTTTTATGATAAAGAATCCAATAATTTCCCCATGCATTCGGCTGAATTTTCAAAAAAAATCTTTATTTTTCAAAGGAGTAAAAGTGGCATCAGCCGTGTACTGTTCTGATAAAGCATGCTAAAATTTAGCCAATCACAATCCTTGTTAGAATTGTTCAAATCATTTGATTGGCTAACAAGATGACAGCTGTCAATCACAAACTGGACTTTGGCTAAGCTTTCACTTTTGAGTTGCTTTCAAGATGACAAGTATCATGCTTTCAAAGTTCGCCTGTTTAATTGTTTAAGCAGTTTAAGCAGGATCTAAAGGCAGGTAAAGGTTGCTAGTCCAGACTAATCCAGCTGCATTGTGGCTCATGAAAATGAAAACTTTTCCAATGGAAATTACGACTGAAAGGAGCTCAATTTAAGCTTGGGGATAAAAATGCGAAATACTGAGTTGTATTTGAAAGAAGTTTCGGTTATTTACGGCTTTCACCTGCTTTCAGCAAGATTGCCCAAACTAGCGCCAAAGTTGGAAAGACTAGACTGCTCCCACTTGTTCTACTCTGAGCACAGGAGCAAGCTATCAACTGATTATTCGTCATGTGAGTGATGATACAAAATTGTTCGCAAGATGACCCTAGCCATCGGCAATAAGCAAGTGAGCATTACTACACTGCATGTGAGTGTTTGAGCATTTTTACAAAATTAAAGCTTCTCATCATAAACAGAGCCTGCAACTCAATTGGTATTCTCTGTCATTGTTTTACTCCTGAAGTGTAATTCCTGCTTTCGTAATAAGCTTTTATTTAAGGTGGCCGAACACAGTTTTCAAGGGCCTATTCCTACTTCACCATAACTTTGAAACTATTTAAGCTTTGGCGCCCATTTTTTGCAAGAGTCAAGGTCAACCACAGAAATATTTATTCTCGCATTTTGGGTGTGTGCTGTTGCCATGGCAATGGGGCTGGTCAAAAACAAGGTTAAAACAATGGTTTTTGTTTATTTAAAAAAAATCCAGTCGTTAGATTGTTTTCATATTTTGCACACTAAGAAATGACATTAAATCCCTTCTGTCAACACGGTTCTAATAAAATTTTGACATACATTGTAGGCGATTTTCGTAATTCGCCGTTAATCGTTTTCTGTATTATTAAAAATTCCCTATGTCGCAATTCAGATTTTTTTTGATAAATCATCCACATGGTCTCTGATCTATTTTTCTGCCAAATTTCTTGAAATTCTAACGACTGGATCATTAGAAATCAGCATGTTTCTGCTAAAGCAATCAGTCTCAATTTTTCGAGCAACTGCGCATGCGTTGCATTTAACTGGGTTCTTTTGGTAACAAACAAAAGCTGAAAATTGCTGGGGTTTTTTTCATCGTTACCTTTTCTAACATATCTCTGTAATAAAAGACTAAAGCCATCAATACACTGTGTTTAATTGTAGAGAAAAACAACACAGATAGTGCGGGTATTGAGTAAATAAAATGATCGCTCTACTGACGGCATGTTTGTTTTTTGAAATCCCTGTGCACGTGCTAAATATTGCATCATCAAAAGCGCGCAGGAAAACTGTGTTCAGCCACCTTACCACCGTTTTCGTTGATACGCGACTTTGGAAAACAAAACACCCGCGGAAACGTTTCCAAAATTTCCATCAGTCTTGCGTGTTATCGACAGATCAGATCAAAATCCACCAATCACAGCCAATAGTGTGACCTTCAGACCTTCTTTATGTCATGCTAGTGGGCTGTGATTGGTGGATTTTGATCTGATCTGTCAATAACATGTAATGATCGATGGAAATTTTGGAAACGTTTCCGCGGGGGTTTTGTTTTCAAAAGTTGCGTATCAGCGAAAACGGTGGTAAATGTCTTTTATAAAATAATTCACTAGGTTGAACATCTGTTTATCTTGCTACATGTTTTGACTTGTTGTTTTCGTAGTTACACTACTGTTGTCAACAATGGTCTCCAGGAGCCATATTTACTGCTAACAATACCTCATTTACATTGCTTTTGTCTGAGTCACAGGGGATGTTTAATTTGGGTCAAATTTGTCACGATTCTGAAGCAAAAATTTGAAAGCCAGCTCAGTGTCATCAACCCGTGCTCTGTTCTCTGATAAAGCACGCTGTCTGAGCCAATCAGAACACGCATCATACAGGAACTTAACTATAAAACTAGTAATAGTTCACACTAAATCTGCCCCCGCTTCTATTTTATCTGTCAAGGGTATAAAATTCTTGTAAAAATTCCACTGCGTTAAGGGAAACTATCATTTATTGTATAAACTGAAATTTTATATTTTTTGTAAACTATATCACTCACACTGTTCAAGTAACTTAGGCATCTTATCATAAATATGATCAAAAGAATCAACATTCTGTGTGAACTCATTCTATCACGATACTCTTTACATAATACTCTCACGAAGTGCATTCTGGAAAAAATATCAAGCCACTCTGTTGTTCTAGTTTGATACTGAAACAAATCATTTGTCTTGATATACGAGGACTCTACGAGCAAACGTACCTCGAAAGCAGAACAGAAGGCGAGATTTATTTTCCGAGATCCAAAACAGAAGTATCGCGTTAAATTCGACATATATGCAAATTAGAGTCAAGCTTTTTGTCTTCAATGAAAACGCCACAAAACATTTACTTTTACATTTGAATCCCTGCCAGTTAAACCAGCCGTCACATGGGCTCTACGCCACGTAAGATTACTCAGTGAAAATAAGCGATCCAAATAAACGTGATCTTAATACGTGTGGTGTTTGGGTTGAGTCTGTCGACCCCGTTGCTGATTCGTGTCCGACAAATCAACTTATGTACCAAACAGTTCAATCTGGTACTGCTGAATAACCTTTGAATTCAAGGTATGAAGAAATCACTGTGATGACAGATACCAGCCCTAAAATATATTTTGGCAAGATCCTCTCCTCCTCGTGTTCGCAAGAATTACCCATGTAGCATTTCCTCGCGAGCTGACTGAAAAATTAACCCGGACCACAGTGTGCGCCTAGTTTCATCAAATCGGGATTGATTCGCATACTACACCAATATTTCACACATTCTTTATACGTATACGCGGGGGAGACTATAATGCCTCCTCGGGTTTTGGCCTCTGGGCCAAAACCAGA
Organism: Platygyra sinensis; assembly: GCA_019787425.1. Lineage (NCBI taxonomy): Eukaryota > Metazoa > Cnidaria > Anthozoa > Scleractinia > Merulinidae > Platygyra > Platygyra sinensis. The sequence goes on along the minus strand of JAHPZR010011133.1, from coordinate 25,612 downwards.
GGCCAAAACCCTGTGGGGGCAATAACTGAGAGTGACGTCATTACAGGGAAATCTCTAACTAAGGCCTTGCTATATTGACCGAGCGATAGTGAGGTCAATGCGGTAGGCCGAGGTTTGAGATTTTGCCGTAACGACTGAATGGTCTAGGTTATTAACTTGTTTATTATAATAATGGCATGGTTTTTTAATTACTTTCTGCTTTGTTTTTGCAAGCCCATAATTGGCCCGTGGGCATTATGAGAGAATAATGCCCTACAATTCAGTGACAATTAGCCAATCAGAGCAGGTGTTATTTCGCCTACAAACACAAGCCGTATTTTTTAAAAAATATTTTTATTTGCATTTTTCCATCAAAAAGACCTAATTACAGTTCAGTAGAAGAAAAAATTACAAAAAAAGAGTAAAAAGGAAAGAACAATAAACACAAAAAAAATACTGCAAAAAAGAAGGGAAAAACTACATTGGACTTACATATTGCAGCTAAAAAAAGGATAAAAATACAAAGCTACTATAAATGTATAATAATATACTACTGGTGATTAGTAATGACAATATACTACAATTGAAGTGCCCTAATACGTAGCTTTTTGTCCTAACTATAATGGCTGGATAAAAAGAGTATATTCTGTGTATTAAAAAAAAAATTACTGTTACCCTTTTAGGACTGAAATACTGTGATAATTTATAAACAAAACTTGTAGCAATATTAACACTAAAAAATGCGATGGATATTTACACCTTAGAATTATGTTACTGTACAATCATCACCTCTGTCTCATATGTTCGTCATAATGTTGGATGACACATGCCTCACTACTAAATTCCTTCAGACAAATCCAACAGGTCAGGCTTTCAACTTGGCTTGAGTTTTGTTTGGCCAAACAAGGCAACGTATAGGATTTCTTGCCACCAAGAGTTGTAGCTGGTTCCTGAAAGTCTGTTGTTAATGTTCTTGGTTCTCGAACATGTTGCTTTTGTTTGAAAGAGCTGGCTTTTGCATGTCTTTGTTCATGTTTCTTGCAGCTTAATGACTGACTAAAGGGCTTTTTACATGTATAGGGCTTCCCTCCTGTGTGGGTTCGTTCATGTACTTTGCACTGTGATGATTGGCTAAAGCATTTCTTACAATACTTACATGTATATGGCTTCTCTCCTGTGTGAGTGCGTTCATGTTGCTTGCGGACTGACGATTGGCTAAAGCATTTTTTACAATACTTACATGTATATGGCTTCTCTCCTGTGTGAGTTCGTTCATGTTGCTTGCGGACTGACGACCGGCTAAACCCCTTTTTACAATGCTTACATGTATACGGCTTCTCTCCTGTGTGAGTTCGTTCATGCCGCTTGCAAGCTGCTGAGATACTAAAGCACATATCACAATGCTTGCATGTATATGGCTTCTCTCCTGTGTGAGTTCGTTCATGTTTCCTGCAGCTTGACGACCGGCTAAAGGACTTGTTACAGTGTGTGCACGAGTATGGCTTCTCTCCTGTGTGAATTCGTTCATGTTCCTTGCACTGTCCCAATTGGCTAAAGCACTTTTTACAATACTTGCATGTATATGGCTTTTCCCCTGTGTGAGTTCGCTCATGTGCATTGTAGTTTGATGACTTGCTAAAGCACTTTTTACAATACTTGCATGTATATGGCTTCTCTCCTGTGTGAGTTTGCTCATGTTTCTTGCAGTCTGACAACTGGCTAAAGTCTTTTTTACAATACTTGCATGAATATGGCCCCTCTCCCATGTGAGTTTGTTCATGTCGCTTGCAAGCTGATGAGTTACAAAAGCACATTTCACAATACTTGCATGAATATGGCTTCTCTCCTGTGCGAGTTTGTTGATGTCGCTTGCAAGCTGATGAGCTACTAAAGCACATATCACAATGCTTGCATGTATATGGCTTCTCTCCTGTGTGAGTTCGTTCATGTCGCTTGCAAGATGATAAAGCACTAAAGCACATTTCACAATGTTTGCATTTATGTGGCTTTTCTCCTGTGTGAGTTCGTTCATGTCTCTTGCAGTTTGACAATTGGAGAAAGGACTTGTTACAATGCGAGCACGAGTAGGGCTTCTCTCCAGTGTGAGTTCGTTGATGTTGTTTACAGTGTGATGACTGCCTAAATGACTTTTTACAATGCTTGCATGTATAGGGCTTTTCTCCTGCGTGAGTTTGTTCATGTTGTTTGAGAGCTAATGAGTTACTAAAGCACATTTCACAATATTTGCACATATAATATGGCTTTTCTCCTCTGTGAGTTCTTTCATGTCGTTTGAAATCTGATAAGTAGCTAAAGCACTTTTCACAATATTTGCATGTATATGACTTCATTCCAGCAAGAGTTTCTTCACCCTCTTTGACACCTGATCACTGGTTGGAGAACTCGCCAATATGCTTACGTTTGTCTGTCAAAAGGAGAAAAATTAAATTTTATGTTGAAACCTAGGTGATGAGTCTTGATAACTGGAACTTTGAGATGTACTGTAACTGTATCCTGACACACTTAAAACTCCATTCTTGTATACGATATTAAAGGATCTAATTGTTCATCGATCTTAAAATATGTGTGAATCTTTAGCAAAAAATAGACTTTTGAATCATTAAAATTACATCCAAGTCTACTTTTCTTACATGTTCTTGTTTAACCAGTATAGTGACAATAACAAGAAACGAAAAATAAAATTGAATTTCAATAACAATTTAAAGCAACAAAATAAACCCAACAAACAACCAAGAGTTAAAATGAGCAGCAGTTTGGGCATTTGACCTGTGCCAGGAAGGTCATGGGTTCCACTTTAGGGACTCAAAAATGTAATATATAGATTAAGGTCACCCTAAAAGCAGAGCTCCTGTAGCCTGATTAGGCTAACCCAGGATAAGTTTGAATTTTGATTTGAGTCTTTTAACTTTGCGGTGTGGTTTTCTGCATATTTTTTGGCCTTTTATTTTGAGTTTAATAATCACAAAACCAATACACAAAACAAAAGCTGTCAACAAAAAAACATTTGTATATGGGAGACACTGTTATATTTTGGTTTACTTTTAACCCTGGATTGGAGTTAACAGGCTTCCAAACAACCTGGCTACTTGACATGAGCCTGTGATCCAATCAAAAAACCAGCACTTGGTCAGAAGTCAACTTCAATAAAACATGTGAGCTCGATGAGCTATAAACTTGAGCCCACAAAATGGTCATGTGATACTGGTCAGCAGATAACTTAATTTGACAGGTGTCAACTGACCATAACATGATGTCAGTAAACCAAGGTTGCATGTCTCTGTCAACCTATTATTTGAAGTATGGCTGCCATCTTGCGCGACTCCAGCGTCGCCGTTGTCAACGTCCTGCGTACGCACCCATGAGCAGTATCGATAGATTTGGACACCTTTTATTTATTTCTTCCCCATGTGATGTGTGTGTAGCATAAGAAAGGAAAGTTCCTTCATGGATTAATGCAGTTGAGAGTAAGTTTGGAAACTAAAACTTGTAGAAGACCCAGATACAAGCAGACTGTAAAGATAATGTGCGAGACTGTGATGCAGTTGGCAAATTATAAACGTGGCTCGATTTGTACATGGCAAAAAGTTAAATGTAATCAAACTGGGCTAAAACAGAATATTTATTATAATCTAAAGTAATAAGGATTATTCTTCAGCCAGTTATCTAAAAGAGCATCAATAAGGTGAATATCAGCTGCTGGCGTAATTTTGCTTTCAAATTCAGTCAGTCTTTTACAAAATAATGCAATTTTCCTTTCTATTGCATTCAGCCATGAGTCTTCCTTCTTCTTTCTAACATTGGTATTCAGGCAAAATATCACTTAACCATTTTTCAAGTTCTCTTTGTTTTCTTCACAGTATTTTTTGCTTTGAATTTCTTTGCTCTGAATATGGAACAATATGAGGAATAACAGCATTGTTCATTTAACATTGTGTTTGCGCAAATTTATCATAAATTATGCTTATACAGTAAATCCATAAAATTTTGAATATCATACCAAAATCCGTTAGTGTTTGCAGGCTAACGAAGATGGACTCAGATTATCACAGGTGGCCCAGATGTTGAACATGGTTAAAATTTGACATCATGCTGATGGCGGTTGCATCTCGATATATGAGAATGTTTCTAAAATTGCTCTTAATGGTACATGTACATGTACATGTAGAAAAAATTTTCGTGAAAGTGGCTTGCCTTATGTTTGTATTGCATTATTTTTATGTCTCTCTGTTTCTGGAGGTAGTTAATAGTGCCACATAAGCCAGTTTTACCTAATGGCCCACACTCAAAACCCTGTAAATTTCCACAGAAATGGTGTAATCTCATGTGGCGAAGATGATCAGTTATACTTTGAGACAGAGCAGAAATAAAAACCTAGAGCTCGAAAACCGGCATATCCTTTGGAACCTTAGGAGAAGCAAATATAAAGAAGAGTTATTGACAACTGCTATATACCTGCCAACTTTTTTTATTTTATAGGTGTGACATTTTTCTCCTGAGGTTGCCAGGATTTTTCGTAGGGCTGCAATGATATCCGAAGACTTCTGTCAGCAAAAAGGTTTCCCACCAGATTTTAAGTGGTTGCATTGGAACTACAACCAAATTTGGTACCGGAAATAGGCTGGTGCATGATATACCAAGTGAATAGCAAGTCTCGAATTACGTCACAAAGAACACAACAATGATCCTTATCCCTTACACAATAACACAACAGACTTCACACAATAGAACAAGACAATAGTGCATATATTGACTTGGTATATCGAGCATCACCCCGGAAATAGTCCTGCAACTTTGACCTTCTCATTCCCAACCTACCTCGTCTCCAGTGACTTTCCCTACTAAGAATAAGAGAATTTGGTGGAAGTCGATCATTCACATGGACTTTTATTTTCTCTCACTGGTTTCAGTTTCTTTAATAAAATAATTAATATGTGTCAGTCAATACTCTAATGGCTCTAATGTTTCTACCAGGCATGAGAAATTGGAACACAGGCATGAGTAGGTGTGACATTGAAGTTTTTGATCCGCAGGCTACCAATCATGCCTTAGGCCTGACACTTGGCAGGTATACTGCCATGCGGCAATTTAAGTGAGATGAGACCATTTTTGTACCCTGGGTGCCAGATGGTTCTTTTTGTCATGGCAAAGCTTTGATTGTGAGCGGCGAAGCCGCGATTGAGATCCTGGCAAGAGAGAGAAACAGATTACAAAAGAGAGCTGCACGCCTAATTAACTTCGCACCTTTCCGCTCTCTTGCCGTTCCTTACTTTCTTCACTCTAATATTATGCCTATTACAATGCTCTATTTTCTTCGATGTTAATGTTTGATGTTTACAATAACACTGCCCCTCATAATATTTCACATCTCTTTACTCCCACTCAACAAATCCACTCTTACAGTACTCGCTTCTCCTCTTCTGGAAATTATTACATTAGCCACTCTAGACTAAATCAGAAAAATGATTCGTTTTCTATTAGGGGAGCCAAAATTTGGAATAGTATACCTGAAAATTTACGAAATTCTTCAAAATCTCTCTTTAAGGAAAAAGTTCATGCAATTCTGTTGAAAATATTTGAAGTTCAGGATAGTTATGCTGACCTAAACACGATAATCTCTGATTTTAAAAAATATTAGCCCCCGCTTATCTAAATAGCTGCCTCGATTTTCTTAACTCAATTTCTCTCATGACTGACCCTTTTTATTACAAATATGGTAATAAATCTTAAGCCGTCCACACACCACCTGCCCCGATTAGCCTTGCTATTTGCAGGTGGTGTGATATTTGTATATTTAATGCAAGAAATAAAGATGTTGCTGTTGTTGTTGTTTAGAAACAAAAACCTCTGGCACCCAGGGTTCCATTTTTGTGGAATTTGTGTAGCTTTGAGTGCTGGCTGTTGGGCCATTAGCTAGGACACCTGCCTTTCGTTTCATTTTAAAGCAAGCCGCCAGAATCGAGCCAGAAAAAAAACTCCCCTGTGCGGCTCTAAACCACCTCCAGGAACAAAGTGACATAAAAAAGCAATAAAAACATAAGGCAATCCACTTCCATTTAAATAAATTATTTTCTACACATAGCATTTAGAGCAATTTTTGAAGCATTCTCATATATTGTCCTTTCAAAGGCTAAATTGTAACGCAATCACCAACTGCATAATGTCACACGCTGATCGTATTCAACATCTGGGCCGCCTGTGAGATTACGAGATTTGCTTTTCGTTCTCGGCATGTTCAGAAATGGAAACAGATAGCTCGTCGATCTAAAGCGTCAGCTACTTTAGTTAGCGGAGAAATCTAGATGTTCAATGAGCTGACAGCCAAACAGACTGTTTTTCACTATATTTTATGTGATGAATCGCTCCGTTTTAACAAAACAGCGTTGATTTCTCAACGACACGACTATTACTGTTGTGCAACCGTTCCTGTGGCTTTCCATTACACAAAAGGACGACAAAGTGCTTCAAAGGTGGCGCGTCCTTGCCTTTTGCAGGCTTGCTTCGTGTTTGATGTATTTCTTCACTTCGTTCGACGAAGCGAGCTGACCCCATTTATCATTATGATTAGCTTTCAGACATGAAGAAAAGTATTCTTAAGACTCACTTACCTTTAGAAATCAGCGACAACGAATTCACATGGAAGCCGCCATTTTAAAGATTACACTTGAACCCAGTCCCTCGAGTTTTATTTTTGTTTGAATGAACATGACGTCACAGGAAGTTTCCTCCGGCTGGCGGGAAAAGAAAATACGCAGTCGACGAAGTCTACGAATGTGCCGTTGTTTATAGGGTCTGCATGCCGGATTATGCCGGCATAATTTTGAGCATAATACTATATCTGGAGCATCAGGCATAATGCTGGCATAATACTAGTATTTTTGGAGAATAATGCCCCTGTTTCTGAAAACTGTAAGAGGTGTACATATGCAAATTTTGCCAGCAAATCGCTCTAGCATGTGCAAAGTTGATGAAAGTGAGAATATTTTTGGAACTTGATACCTTAGACTCGTACCCAGTGCATTTTGCCAGGCTTCCGAGCTTGTATATAGTTCGTGGATTTGCATTGTTGGCAATTGCTCATGAAATTATTGTCTAGCATCTCTTTCAAAATTGAAAGACTGGGAATATTTACTAATTGGTATGAGCCTATGGGCGGTGGGGTGGAAGTGTCATTTTAGTCTAGCATAATTTGAGCATAATACCAGCCAAGCATAATTTTGAGCATAATACCCTGGTACACCTGCCAACTTTTTCCGAGATATAGGCGTGAGATTTTTATCCTGGGAGTGCTGAGAATTTTGAAGACGACACGATCATTTCCGAAGATTCCCGAAGAAGTCCGAAGTCTTCCGAAGACGTCCGAAGTCTACCGAAGTTGAAGTTATCGAGAAAACGCTTAGCCACAAGGACCGACGTTAGTTGATAACATCAGCGCTATTGTTCGCTCCCAGTGCTTTTCACTTCAAAAATCGGAGATCGCGAGGTAAGGTATTGTCATTTATTCATTTTACACATGGTTTTCGTTCCTTACATGCGTCTGAGTTAAGGCGGGGGTTCACCTGAATTTCAGTGAAATTTTGGTAAGTTTAAAGAGAGGTTGAAAGGGAAAAAAAGGGTTTTGGAACACTGCCAGTCGTGCGAGTCTAAGAAATGCCTCCCAAAAGGGAGGCAAAGAGGTTTTCACCTCTTACTTAAAGTTAGTCACATCGAAGAGATGTTGGAGGCTCCTCGTGCGGGTGGACCGGTGAGGGTGGGACTCTGCAGAGACTCTGCTCCCGTTAACTCTACCCCATGAGGGGGGTAGGGGGGAGCAGAGAACGAGGAGCATTTTGCTTGAATTATTTTATTTTATTTTTTTTTCCTTTAAATAAACATGTTAAAACACGCGTTTTAACTTGTATCCATATCAGATGAATATATCTGGCATTAAAAACTTGATTTAAACGTCAAGAATATTCAAAATTGTTCGCCCTTAACATATTTTTGGAAATTGTGTCAAGCAAGACGGCAACAAGTCACATTTTTCAATCAGGCGTGAGAAATTGGCCCGCAGACGTGAGACTTGTCAGTTTTCAACCCGCAGGCGTGAGATTTGGCAGGTATACCCTGGTTTCA
>JAHPZR010011133.1:12500-15000 GCA_019787425.1 Platygyra sinensis | reverse complement strand
CTTCTTAGTTTAAATCTACTAACGTTCTATCACGAATGCCGTCCTTTGATTGGCTATGCTACTCACGTTCTGTTTAACAATTAAATTATGAGCTCGAGATTTCTATCACGTGATAGTTGACGAGGGCGCAGCCCGAGTCAACTGCAGCCCCTTGCATCCTTGTATTTTCTAAAAATCAGCCCATAATGTGGCAATTTGCATAACCAGCCTGACCAGACATCTTTTCAGGCACCAAGAGATTTCAGATACATTTTGAGGACAGAAAATTGTTAAAACAACATAATAGCAAGCAGATTTGATTTCCTTAAATTTTTGTCATGTCCAAGGTTCTCCTCTCTGTTCCCGCATTCTTTGGCCACCTTTTCCATTATTTTAATTATTTACTGGGCATATATGCCTCAAGCACTGCCAACAATTCATAAACAGATTTTTAAAATAATTTCCTTTATTTCATGTTTGCTGTAAATTCCCTGTACTATGCATTATCGATAAAGAAAATAATTAATGATTTTGCTCAAACATTAAAAGATTTCTCTTTACTCTCCAGGCATTGACTCCCTAGTACCCTAGGTTCTTCTTTGCATTAGGTACCTCAAGAGACGGTGCTTATTGGAGACAGGGAGTTTACTTCTTTTTCAAGAAAGAACCGAATGTTCAAAACAAAACACGAAGAGATCAATCTATTGAAGGAATTATGCATTTACATAGACATAGTAATTGAGAAACTATTAACATATGTGAATAGTTAAGCAAGATGAACCTCCACTGATCCATACTCTGATGGTGTGCGCTGTAATATTTTAATATTACAATAGGGGCGCTTCAGTAGAATAGGTGTTTATTTGAAAGGGGGCGCTTACTGGAAGGAGGGACCTAAATCAATCATTACGTAACATGTAGTTGGACAGCACATGAACTTTATTCTAGCTTCCAAAAACATTGATGAAGGTAGAAAATCATATCTTGCTACCATAAATAGAATGTAGTATTGTTTCTCCTGGAATCAAGTTCTCTGTGTAGTTCAACAGAACATGTTGGTATTCTGATGAACATGCAAGATGCGTGGTTTACATTAAACAAATTGCCAATAGCTCTTCATAGTCGTAACATATACAACACTATTGCTGCTTCTCAGTCTTACATAACACCTCCACTGTTTCTGTGTTAAGGCATTTCTTTAGCTTACTCACTCCACTTAAGTTTGTTCTTCCTTAAATCCACTCGATTTCTGCATTTTATTTACATGTATCCTTTAGCTGCAATCTGCAAGGCTTTCTATTAATTTCTAGGGTTCTTTTGCTTTTATTAGATAACTTGTGTTATTCATGTACTTGTCTTGCCCCGCCACGACTAGCTTTCCAGCAATTTGCATGACAAACTTAGTATCTCACTGTTGCATTTTTGTACCAAGAATAAAGAATATTCTTAGCAGTTCACAATTTAGGATCTCACTTCTTTTTCCTCCTTGCTTCATTAGCCTGTCTTATTTTCATCTTTCGTAATCTTTTCCAGTAAGCTTTGTTGTCAGGGTCAGCAAACTCTTCATCAAGTGGTTGTATTGGTTCAAGAGTGTTCCATAACCATTCAGGATATTCACTGTCTGGTAGCAGAGGTGGATCAGATCCTTCTTTGAAATAATTTATACCTTGGCAAAGCAAGGAGGAAAAAGAAGTGAGATCCTAAATTGTGAACTGCTAAGAATATTCTTTATTCTTGGTACAAAAAATGCAACAGTGAGATACTAAGTTTGTCATGCAAATTGCTGGAAAGCTAGTCGTGGCGGGGCAAGACAAGTACATGAATAACACAAGTTATCTAATAAAAGCAAAAGAACCCTAGAAATTAATAGAAAGCCTTGCAGATTGCAGCTAAAGGATACATGTAAATAAAATGCAGAAATCGAGTGGATTTAAGGAAGAACAAACTTAAGTGGAGTGAGTAAGCTAAAGAAATGCCTTAACACAGAAACAGTGGAGGTGTTATGTAAGACTGAGAAGCAGCAATAGTGTTGTATATGTTACGACTATGAAGAGCTATTGGCAATTTGTTTAATGTAAACCACGCATCTTGCATGTTCATCAGAATACCAACATGTTCTGTTGAACTACACAGAGAACTTGATTCCAGGAGAAACAATACTACATTCTATTTATGGTAGCAAGATATGATTTTCTACCTTCATCAATGTTTTTGGAAGCTAGAATAAAGTTCATGTGCTGTCCAACTACATGTTACGTAATGATTGATTTAGGTCCCTCCTTCCAGTAAGCGCCCCCTTTCAAATAAACACCTATTCTACTGAAGCGCCCCTATTGTAATATTAAAATATTACAGCGCACACCATCAGAGTATGGATCAGTGGAGGTTCATCTTGCTTAACTATTCACATATGTTAATAGTTTCTCAATTACTATGTCTATGTAAATGCATAATTCCTTCAATAGATTGATCTCTTCGTGTTTTGTTTTGAACATTCGGTTCTTTCTTGAAAAAGAAGTAA
>JAHPZR010011133.1:0-7500 GCA_019787425.1 Platygyra sinensis | reverse complement strand
TTCTGAACATGCCGAGAACGAAAAGCAAATCTCGTAATCTCACAGGCGGCCCAGATGTTGAATACGATCAGCGTGTGACATTATGCAGTTGGTGATTGCGTTACAATTTAGCCTTTGAAAGGACAATATATGAGAATGCTTCAAAAATTGCTCTAAATGCTATGTGTAGAAAATAATTTATTTAAATGGAAGTGGATTGCCTTATGTTTTTATTGCTTTTTTATGTCACTTTGTTCCTGGAGGTGGTTTAGAGCCGCACAGGGGAGTTTTTTTTCTGGCTCGATTCTGGCGGCTTGCTTTAAAATGAAACGAAAGGCAGGTGTCCTAGCTAATGGCCCAACAGCCAGCACTCAAAGCTACACAAATTCCACAAAAATGGAACCCTGGGTGCCAGAGGTTTTTGTTTCTAAACAACAACAACAGCAACATCTTTATTTCTTGCATTAAATATACAAATATCACACCACCTGCAAATAGCAAGGCTAATCGGGGCAGGTGGTGTGTGGACGGCTTAAGATTTATTACCATATTTGTAATAAAAAGGGTCAGTCATGAGAGAAATTGAGTTAAGAAAATCGAGGCAGCTATTTAGATAAGCGGGGGCTAATATTTTTTAAAATCAGAGATTATCGTGTTTAGGTCAGCATAACTATCCTGAACTTCAAATATTTTCAACAGAATTGCATGAACTTTTTCCTTAAAGAGAGATTTTGAAGAATTTCGTAAATTTTCAGGTATACTATTCCAAATTTTGGCTCCCCTAATAGAAAACGAATCATTTTTCTGATTTAGTCTAGAGTGGCTAATGTAATAATTTCCAGAAGAGGAGAAGCGAGTACTGTAAGAGTGGATTTGTTGAGTGGGAGTAAAGAGATGTGAAATATTATGAGGGGCAGTGTTATTGTAAACATCAAACATTAACATCGAAGAAAATAGAGCATTGTAATAGGCATAATATTAGAGTGAAGAAAGTAAGGAACGGCAAGAGAGCGGAAAGGTGCGAAGTTAATTAGGCGTGCAGCTCTCTTTTGTAATCTGTTTCTCTCTCTTGCCAGGATCTCAATCGCGGCTTCGCCGCTCACAATCAAAGCTTTGCCATGACAAAAAGAACCATCTGGCACCCAGGGTACAAAAATGGTCTCATCTCACTTAAATTGCCGCATGGCAGTATACCTGCCAAGTGTCAGGCCTAAGGCATGATTGGTAGCCTGCGGATCAAAAACTTCAATGTCACACCTACTCATGCCTGTGTTCCAATTTCTCATGCCTGGTAGAAACATTAGAGCCATTAGAGTATTGACTGACACATATTAATTATTTTATTAAAGAAACTGAAACCAGTGAGAGAAAATAAAAGTCCATGTGAATGATCGACTTCCACCAAATTCTCTTATTCTTAGTAGGGAAAGTCACTGGAGACGAGGTAGGTTGGGAATGAGAAGGTCAAAGTTGCAGGACTATTTCCGGGGTGATGCTCGATATACCAAGTCAATATATGCACTATTGTCTTGTTCTATTGTGTGAAGTCTGTTGTGTTATTGTGTAAGGGATAAGGATCATTGTTGTGTTCTTTGTGACGTAATTCGAGACTTGCTATTCACTTGGTATATCATGCACCAGCCTATTTCCGGTACCAAATTTGGTTGTAGTTCCAATGCAACCACTTAAAATCTGGTGGGAAACCTTTTTGCTGACAGAAGTCTTCGGATATCATTGCAGCCCTACGAAAAATCCTGGCAACCTCAGGAGAAAAATGTCACACCTATAAAATAAAAAAAGTTGGCAGGTATATAGCAGTTGTCAATAACTCTTCTTTATATTTGCTTCTCCTAAGGTTCCAAAGGATATGCCGGTTTTCGAGCTCTAGGTTTTTATTTCTGCTCTGTCTCAAAGTATAACTGATCATCTTCGCCACATGAGATTACACCATTTCTGTGGAAATTTACAGGGTTTTGAGTGTGGGCCATTAGGTAAAACTGGCTTATGTGGCACTATTAACTACCTCCAGAAACAGAGAGACATAAAAATAATGCAATACAAACATAAGGCAAGCCACTTTCACGAAAATTTTTTCTACATGTACATGTACATGTACCATTAAGAGCAATTTTAGAAACATTCTCATATATCGAGATGCAACCGCCATCAGCATGATGTCAAATTTTAACCATGTTCAACATCTGGGCCACCTGTGATAATCTGAGTCCATCTTCGTTAGCCTGCAAACACTAACGGATTTTGGTATGATATTCAAAATTTTATGGATTTACTGTATAAGCATAATTTATGATAAATTTGCGCAAACACAATGTTAAATGAACAATGCTGTTATTCCTCATATTGTTCCATATTCAGAGCAAAGAAATTCAAAGCAAAAAATACTGTGAAGAAAACAAAGAGAACTTGAAAAATGGTTAAGTGATATTTTGCCTGAATACCAATGTTAGAAAGAAGAAGGAAGACTCATGGCTGAATGCAATAGAAAGGAAAATTGCATTATTTTGTAAAAGACTGACTGAATTTGAAAGCAAAATTACGCCAGCAGCTGATATTCACCTTATTGATGCTCTTTTAGATAACTGGCTGAAGAATAATCCTTATTACTTTAGATTATAATAAATATTCTGTTTTAGCCCAGTTTGATTACATTTAACTTTTTGCCATGTACAAATCGAGCCACGTTTATAATTTGCCAACTGCATCACAGTCTCGCACATTATCTTTACAGTCTGCTTGTATCTGGGTCTTCTACAAGTTTTAGTTTCCAAACTTACTCTCAACTGCATTAATCCATGAAGGAACTTTCCTTTCTTATGCTACACACACATCACATGGGGAAGAAATAAATAAAAGGTGTCCAAATCTATCGATACTGCTCATGGGTGCGTACGCAGGACGTTGACAACGGCGACGCTGGAGTCGCGCAAGATGGCAGCCATACTTCAAATAATAGGTTGACAGAGACATGCAACCTTGGTTTACTGACATCATGTTATGGTCAGTTGACACCTGTCAAATTAAGTTATCTGCTGACCAGTATCACATGACCATTTTGTGGGCTCAAGTTTATAGCTCATCGAGCTCACATGTTTTATTGAAGTTGACTTCTGACCAAGTGCTGGTTTTTTGATTGGATCACAGGCTCATGTCAAGTAGCCAGGTTGTTTGGAAGCCTGTTAACTCCAATCCAGGGTTAAAAGTAAACCAAAATATAACAGTGTCTCCCATATACAAATGTTTTTTTGTTGACAGCTTTTGTTTTGTGTATTGGTTTTGTGATTATTAAACTCAAAATAAAAGGCCAAAAAATATGCAGAAAACCACACCGCAAAGTTAAAAGACTCAAATCAAAATTCAAACTTATCCTGGGTTAGCCTAATCAGGCTACAGGAGCTCTGCTTTTAGGGTGACCTTAATCTATATATTACATTTTTGAGTCCCTAAAGTGGAACCCATGACCTTCCTGGCACAGGTCAAATGCCCAAACTGCTGCTCATTTTAACTCTTGGTTGTTTGTTGGGTTTATTTTGTTGCTTTAAATTGTTATTGAAATTCAATTTTATTTTTCGTTTCTTGTTATTGTCACTATACTGGTTAAACAAGAACATGTAAGAAAAGTAGACTTGGATGTAATTTTAATGATTCAAAAGTCTATTTTTTGCTAAAGATTCACACATATTTTAAGATCGATGAACAATTAGATCCTTTAATATCGTATACAAGAATGGAGTTTTAAGTGTGTCAGGATACAGTTACAGTACATCTCAAAGTTCCAGTTATCAAGACTCATCACCTAGGTTTCAACATAAAATTTAATTTTTCTCCTTTTGACAGACAAACGTAAGCATATTGGCGAGTTCTCCAACCAGTGATCAGGTGTCAAAGAGGGTGAAGAAACTCTTGCTGGAATGAAGTCATATACATGCAAATATTGTGAAAAGTGCTTTAGCTACTTATCAGATTTCAAACGACATGAAAGAACTCACAGAGGAGAAAAGCCATATTATATGTGCAAATATTGTGAAATGTGCTTTAGTAACTCATTAGCTCTCAAACAACATGAACAAACTCACGCAGGAGAAAAGCCCTATACATGCAAGCATTGTAAAAAGTCATTTAGGCAGTCATCACACTGTAAACAACATCAACGAACTCACACTGGAGAGAAGCCCTACTCGTGCTCGCATTGTAACAAGTCCTTTCTCCAATTGTCAAACTGCAAGAGACATGAACGAACTCACACAGGAGAAAAGCCACATAAATGCAAACATTGTGAAATGTGCTTTAGTGCTTTATCATCTTGCAAGCGACATGAACGAACTCACACAGGAGAGAAGCCATATACATGCAAGCATTGTGATATGTGCTTTAGTAGCTCATCAGCTTGCAAGCGACATCAACAAACTCGCACAGGAGAGAAGCCATATTCATGCAAGTATTGTGAAATGTGCTTTTGTAACTCATCAGCTTGCAAGCGACATGAACAAACTCACATGGGAGAGGGGCCATATTCATGCAAGTATTGTAAAAAAGACTTTAGCCAGTTGTCAGACTGCAAGAAACATGAGCAAACTCACACAGGAGAGAAGCCATATACATGCAAGTATTGTAAAAAGTGCTTTAGCAAGTCATCAAACTACAATGCACATGAGCGAACTCACACAGGGGAAAAGCCATATACATGCAAGTATTGTAAAAAGTGCTTTAGCCAATTGGGACAGTGCAAGGAACATGAACGAATTCACACAGGAGAGAAGCCATACTCGTGCACACACTGTAACAAGTCCTTTAGCCGGTCGTCAAGCTGCAGGAAACATGAACGAACTCACACAGGAGAGAAGCCATATACATGCAAGCATTGTGATATGTGCTTTAGTATCTCAGCAGCTTGCAAGCGGCATGAACGAACTCACACAGGAGAGAAGCCGTATACATGTAAGCATTGTAAAAAGGGGTTTAGCCGGTCGTCAGTCCGCAAGCAACATGAACGAACTCACACAGGAGAGAAGCCATATACATGTAAGTATTGTAAAAAATGCTTTAGCCAATCGTCAGTCCGCAAGCAACATGAACGCACTCACACAGGAGAGAAGCCATATACATGTAAGTATTGTAAGAAATGCTTTAGCCAATCATCACAGTGCAAAGTACATGAACGAACCCACACAGGAGGGAAGCCCTATACATGTAAAAAGCCCTTTAGTCAGTCATTAAGCTGCAAGAAACATGAACAAAGACATGCAAAAGCCAGCTCTTTCAAACAAAAGCAACATGTTCGAGAACCAAGAACATTAACAACAGACTTTCAGGAACCAGCTACAACTCTTGGTGGCAAGAAATCCTATACGTTGCCTTGTTTGGCCAAACAAAACTCAAGCCAAGTTGAAAGCCTGACCTGTTGGATTTGTCTGAAGGAATTTAGTAGTGAGGCATGTGTCATCCAACATTATGACGAACATATGAGACAGAGGTGATGATTGTACAGTAACATAATTCTAAGGTGTAAATATCCATCGCATTTTTTAGTGTTAATATTGCTACAAGTTTTGTTTATAAATTATCACAGTATTTCAGTCCTAAAAGGGTAACAGTAATTTTTTTTTTAATACACAGAATATACTCTTTTTATCCAGCCATTATAGTTAGGACAAAAAGCTACGTATTAGGGCACTTCAATTGTAGTATATTGTCATTACTAATCACCAGTAGTATATTATTATACATTTATAGTAGCTTTGTATTTTTATCCTTTTTTTAGCTGCAATATGTAAGTCCAATGTAGTTTTTCCCTTCTTTTTTGCAGTATTTTTTTTGTGTTTATTGTTCTTTCCTTTTTACTCTTTTTTTGTAATTTTTTCTTCTACTGAACTGTAATTAGGTCTTTTTGATGGAAAAATGCAAATAAAAATATTTTTTAAAAAATACGGCTTGTGTTTGTAGGCGAAATAACACCTGCTCTGATTGGCTAATTGTCACTGAATTGTAGGGCATTATTCTCTCATAATGCCCACGGGCCAATTATGGGCTTGCAAAAACAAAGCAGAAAGTAATTAAAAAACCATGCCATTATTATAATAAACAAGTTAATAACCTAGACCATTCAGTCGTTACGGCAAAATCTCAAACCTCGGCCTACCGCATTGACCTCACTATCGCTCGGTCAATATAGCAAGGCCTTAGTTAGAGATTTCCCTGTAATGACGTCACTCTCAGTTATTGCCCCCACAGGGTTTTGGCCTCTGGTTTTGGCCCAGAGGCCAAAACCCGAGGAGGCATTATAGTCTCCCCCGCGTATACGTATAAAGAATGTGTGAAATATTGGTGTAGTATGCGAATCAATCCCGATTTGATGAAACTAGGCGCACACTGTGGTCCGGGTTAATTTTTCAGTCAGCTCGCGAGGAAATGCTACATGGGTAATTCTTGCGAACACGAGGAGGAGAGGATCTTGCCAAAATATATTTTAGGGCTGGTATCTGTCATCACAGTGATTTCTTCATACCTTGAATTCAAAGGTTATTCAGCAGTACCAGATTGAACTGTTTGGTACATAAGTTGATTTGTCGGACACGAATCAGCAACGGGGTCGACAGACTCAACCCAAACACCACACGTATTAAGATCACGTTTATTTGGATCGCTTATTTTCACTGAGTAATCTTACGTGGCGTAGAGCCCATGTGACGGCTGGTTTAACTGGCAGGGATTCAAATGTAAAAGTAAATGTTTTGTGGCGTTTTCATTGAAGACAAAAAGCTTGACTCTAATTTGCATATATGTCGAATTTAACGCGATACTTCTGTTTTGGATCTCGGAAAATAAATCTCGCCTTCTGTTCTGCTTTCGAGGTACGTTTGCTCGTAGAGTCCTCGTATATCAAGACAAATGATTTGTTTCAGTATCAAACTAGAACAACAGAGTGGCTTGATATTTTTTCCAGAATGCACTTCGTGAGAGTATTATGTAAAGAGTATCGTGATAGAATGAGTTCACACAGAATGTTGATTCTTTTGATCATATTTATGATAAGATGCCTAAGTTACTTGAACAGTGTGAGTGATATAGTTTACAAAAAATATAAAATTTCAGTTTATACAATAAATGATAGTTTCCCTTAACGCAGTGGAATTTTTACAAGAATTTTATACCCTTGACAGATAAAATAGAAGCGGGGGCAGATTTAGTGTGAACTATTACTAGTTTTATAGTTAAGTTCCTGTATGATGCGTGTTCTGATTGGCTCAGACAGCGTGCTTTATCAGAGAACAGAGCACGGGTTGATGACACTGAGCTGGCTTTCAAATTTTTGCTTCAGAATCGTGACAAATTTGACCCAAATTAAACATCCCCTGTGACTCAGACAAAAGCAATGTAAATGAGGTATTGTTAGCAGTAAATATGGCTCCTGGAGACCATTGTTGACAACAGTAGTGTAACTACGAAAACAACAAGTCAAAACATGTAGCAAGATAAACAGATGTTCAACCTAGTGAATTATTT
>JAHPZR010011132.1:77500-94270 GCA_019787425.1 Platygyra sinensis | reverse complement strand
TTTATTTATTTCTTCCCCATGTATATGTAGCATAAGCATGCAGGGCTCGAAATTGCGACCAATACGGTCGCCAATGCGACTAACTTTTCCTCCTTGGCGACTAAAATTGTTGTTTAGTCGCCACTTTGGCGACCTGAATTTTGCATGATTTAGAAGTACAATAATGCATTCAAGTTAAAATAAACATCTTATCTTGTCCTGCTTTCCGTTCGTCGTGAAAGAATGGGCCAAATCGCAATAAAAAAGCCACATTCCCTCCAAACTTTACGGACATCTGTTCGCAATATTTTCTTTGAGGCCATTAGAGTTTCTCTCTTGGAACCGCATAGGAGCCGCAGAATTTTGCAAAGACCGCTGAACGATAACGATTTTGAGAAGAAAAGGTAAGCTTTAGGCTCAAGGGTAATCAAGTGTTTAGATGAAGCCTGGCGAAAATTACAAATTATGGCGTTGTTTTGTTGATTGCGTGACGCGCGCTCACGGCTCAGAAGTGGTTGCCTAGCACGTGATCAAAATCTGCCCCGATCAAATTTCTTTCCAGGATAAAAATAGCCGCGTTGGGAACGAAAACGCTGTGTTTATTTCTCAAGTTTAGCAATTTTCTGTGAGCATTTGTTTAGTTTCTCTGTACCAAACTTAACTTAACAACGATATATTTATTAAAACTGTTGAAATTGTACGCGAAAACTGAGAAGTCGCATACAATTTCTACAGTTTCTACCGCAAAAACGAAGCCAGCATTTTTGATGCTTACATCCAGGCAAATCTCTGTTTTCGGCGAAACATGGAAGTTGGGCGCCGCCGCGGTAAATGTAAAGTGTTACATTATTAAAAAGAAATGGATAAGTCAAAAAATACTCATTGTATGAATGTGTCCCACGCCATGCCAGACGATATCAAACACTTTCAACAAGCGGAAGCTGAAAATTATTTTCATTGTACAAACTGGCGACTGAAAATTTGCATCTGGCGACTATATTTCTCCAGTTAGTCGCCAAAAGGCGACCTAACGATTTTTTTAATTTCGAGCCCTGGCATGGAAAGTTTGTTTGGTGAGTTGCCCTATGCAACCAAGCAAATGGAATCAAAATGTTTCAATCAATTGTTTTTTCACTCACAAAAGTGATTCTTGTACTTTTGATGCGATAATAGAAAATAGACTCTTTTCTCCTTCATGGATTAATGCAGTTGACAGTAAGTTTGGAAACTAAAACTTGTATATAAAAGACCCAGATATAAGCAGACTGTAAAGATAATGTGCGAGACAGTGATGCAGTTGGTAAATTATAAACATGGACAAAATATTTATTATATCTATAGTACATTAAGGATTACTCTGCAGCCACTTATCTAAAAGAGTGTCCATAAGGTGAACATTGGCTGCTGGCGTATTTGTAATCTTGCTGTTCAAATTCACTCAGTCTTTTATGAACACAATTTTTCTTTTTATTGCATTCAGCCATGAGTCTTCCTTTTCCTTTCTAACATCGATATTCGGCAAAATATCACTTAACCATTTTTCAAGTTCTCTTTCCTCTGTTTTCCTCAGAGTACTTTTTGCTCCGAATTTCTTTAATCTGAATATGGAACAAAATGAGGAATAACACAGCATTGTTCATTTTACATTGAAATTGTTTGCACAAATTTATCATAAATTGAATGGCTTGGTGCAAGACAGGCGGAAGAGACTTTTTCGGGTAAAATTTTTTTCCTTCAAAAGTGCCTGAATTTTTGCATGTGCTTTTCAATAAAGTAGTAAAACATTCCCTTGTATTTTTTTCGGCTGGTTTGCACTTTGCTTCTGAGAAAAACGAAGTCAAAATATCGAAGCGTGTACAATGAACACATTACAAAGTGGAACAAGAGCATTTCAGCCAAAAAAAAGATACAGGAGAATGTTTTTCTACTAAATTGAAAAGCACATGCAAAAATTCAGGTACTTTTGAAGGAAAAAAAAATTACCTGAAAAAGTCACTTATGCCTGTCTTGCACCAAGCCATTCAATTATGCTTATACAGTAAATCCATATAATTTTGAATATCCTACCAAAATCTGTGAATGTTTGCAGGCTAACCAAGAGCAACTCAGATTATCACAGGTGGCCCAGATGTTGAACATGATTAATACTTGACATTATGCTGATGGCGATTGCATCACGATATATGAGAATGGTTCAAAAATTGCTTTAAATGCTACATGTACATGTAGAAAAAAATTTCATGAAAGTGGCTTGCCTTATGTTTGTATTGCATTATTTTTATGCCTCTGTGTTTCTGAAGGTGGTTAAAGTTTTACCTAATGGCCCAATCGCCAGCACTCAAAGCCCTGTAAATTTCCACACAAATGGTCGTATCTCCTGTGGCCAAGATGATCGGTTATACTTTGAGACAGAGCAGAAATAGAAACCTAGAGCTGCAAAACCAGCATATCCCAGGCAGTAAAGATAAACCTTGGAACCTTAGGAGAAGCAAATAGAAAGAAGAGTTATTGATGGCTACCATGAGGCAATTTTAGTGAGATGACACCATTTTTGTAACCTGGGTGCCAGAGGGTTTTTTTGTCGTAACAAAGCTTCAATTGTGAGGGCAAAGCCACGATGGAGATCCTGGCGAGAGAGAAAAAAACCTCTGGTACCCAGGGTACCATTTTTGTGGAATAAATGGGCTTTGAGTGCTGGCTGTTAGGCCAGTACTGAGGTCACCTGCCTTTCGTTCCTTTTTAGGGGAAGCAAGTCGCCAGAATCGAGGCAGAAAACAAAAACGCCCTTATGTGGCTCTAAACTACCTCCAGGAACAGAGAGACATAAAAAAAGCCAGAAAAACATGAGGCAATCCACGGGTATTCTGAAGTTGCTCCTTATTTTCTACACAATTTCTGAAGCATTCGAATATGTTGTCCTTTCAAAGGCTAAATGTCACATACTGATTGTATTCAACATCTGGGCCGCCTGTGAGATTACGAGAATTGCTTTCATTCTCAGCATGTTCAGATAAATGGATCAAACAGATAGCTCATCGATCAAAAGCGTCAGCTATTCTAGTTAGTGGCGAAATCTACATGTTTAATGAACTGACAGCTAAATGAGTAAATGGACTGTTTTTCAGTATATTTACGTGAATCACTCCATTGTTTTAACAAAATAACGTTATTTCTCAACGACACGTCTAGTATTGTTGTACAGCCGTTCTTGTGGCTTTCATTTACACAAAATAAAGGACTGTTCAAAGGTGGCGTGTCCTCGCCTTTTGCAGGCTTGCTCCGTGTTTAATGAATTTCTTCATTTCGTTCGACGAAGCGAGCTGACCCCATTTATCATTATGATTAGCACGATATGAAGAAAAGTATTCTTAAGACTCCCTTACCTTTAAAAATCAGCGACAACGAATTGACCTGGAAGCCGCCATTACAGAGATTTACACTTGAACCCAGTCGCTCAAGTTTTATTTTGAGCGCGGACGCTAACCAGGGAAGCCTGGCACTTTCTGTTTGCTTAATCGAACATGACCTCACAGGAGGTCAAAAGGCCCGTTGTGTCCTCTCGGTTTTTAGTATAAATTTACCGTAGTCTATTGTGAAATTATCCGTGAATTTGATTGGCTATATTACCATCGATTTATACTAAATGCTCTTTGGGGTGGCACAACATCTGAACTATTTAGCCCATATAAGAGTACCCCCGGCACATTCCCCGCTGCTTCTCCATAAAACGTTAAATTGTCCGACTGATTGAAAAATTTTGCCATTTCACTATTTAACAATTAGACTACGAGCCCGAGTTTTCTACGAGCAGAAAGTCAACGAGGCACAGCCGAGTTGACTATCGCTCGTAGAAAACGAGGGCGAGTAGTCTAATTGTTTCTTTACAAAAATGGTTTCTGGCTAAAAATTTGGAATATATGTAGAAGAAAATTAATGCAAATTTTTCAATTATATATAGACGTAGCAAATGTGGCGGGGATACTCTCTCATACGGCTAAATAGCTATGTGCCGCCCCAAAGGGCATGGGTTTTGAGCTAGATAGATTTTGACCTTTTTGGTCTGGTCTGGCCTCAGTCATAAGTGCCAGGAATTGGGTATTTTGTTTACAAGGAACTATTTTTTTCTGCATTAACACTCGCAAATTTGTAGCCCTGGTCAAATGTTTACTCAAATGAGAGGCATATTTTCTAGTAATCTGTAGTCATTAGATTTGTGTACTAATTTTAGAAATTTTCTGAAATGTGTATCAACTTTTCACCCAGGTCTAAAATTGTAGTGTATTTGGCCAGCAGTTGACATTAGTGAGCATGCGCACTTATGCGTGTTTCTGTAACCATGTGCTTCGATTCGCATTAAAATCGAATACATGACAAAAATAGAGTATGGAAAATCACAGACATTTTTAGTCTGAAAAAATGTAAGGGTCCTAAGGTCCTGGCCGTACAATGCCACCAAAAAAAAACATTGAAAAGTACCAATTACAAATGTTTGAGAAACAGTTCAGGTGTTAGAAAAGAGGCATCTTATTACTCAGCTTAATTAGTACATAGCATAAGCTTAGTTGTTTGATATGAAACAGATAAGGATTTCACAGTTCAAGCTGCACCCACCTACCAAAAGCTAGCAGTACCCCCTAAAGGAAATGTTATTCACTCCTCAGTGTTTTACAAATGTTTGAAGAATAATTCAGGCATTAGAATAGAGACATGTTATTATTCAGCTTTGTAAAAGCATAAGCTAAATATTTCATGAGCTTGGTTTTTCTTGTTAAAACATGGTCTATCTAAAGATTCAGTACAGTGTTGTCTAGAACTGTTTTGCAGTTTCAACCAGATTGAACACTAGTCTAGGACTCCTTCTTGCTCTTGATTTTCTTCCAACAGGGTTTATTTTGTTACAAATATTTCTTGGCTGATCAGATCTTTTACATATCTTGTGTATACCAGAAACATAAGTTTTTTCTGCAGTCCCTTGCTTCATTGTATTGCAGCCCATAATGTGACAATTTGCATAACCAGCCTGACCAGACATATTTTCAGGCACCAAGGGATTTGAGATCCATGTTGAGGACAGCAAATTGTTAAAACAACATGACTGCAAGAATATCTAATTTCCTTAAATTTTTGTTATGCCCAAGGTTCTTCCTCTCTGTGGAGTAT
The DNA here is from genome assembly GCA_019787425.1 of Platygyra sinensis. NCBI lineage: Eukaryota > Metazoa > Cnidaria > Anthozoa > Scleractinia > Merulinidae > Platygyra > Platygyra sinensis. The sequence goes on along the minus strand of JAHPZR010011132.1, from coordinate 89,131 downwards.
ATATATGAAATAATTCATATTTGTTCTGTGGTTGTAGATGAATGAAGAGTGATCATAGCAGTAAATTTTCCAATTTAAGCAATTGGAAAGAAGAAGCCTGAAAAAATCCTGGTGAAGCCCTGTTTTTTTTTTTTCAGGCTTCTTCTTTCCAATTTCCAATCGCTTAAATTGGAAAATTTACTGTAACGATCACTCTTTTGTTCTTCCTCTCTATTCCTGCCATTCTTTGGCCACCTTTTCCAATTATTTACTGGGCATATATGCCTCGAGCACTGCCAACAATTTTCATAAACAGATTTAAAATCCTTTATTTCATGTTTGCTGTAAATTCCCTGTATTATGCATTATCAATATAAAAAATTAATGATGTTGCTTAAACATTAAGATTCCTCGCTACTCTCCAGGCATCGACTCCCTATGCTCATTTACCATGATGTTAACAATTCCCTCTCTAATAATATAGTATGAATAAACACAAGACAAATCTGGCAGTACCGTTGATGGGACTATGGACACTGGGTGCTCCCTGGAATAGCAATGAGAGTGGGTGGTAGTGACACACCCTGATCAGGTAATTGGGTGATTAGTGGACACACCCTGCAAGCATGATGGGGTGGTTAGCTGACTCGAACCCCAAAACACAAAGACAAGTGGGGCGTTTAGCGGACACAAACCCCAAAGCAGAAATTCGGGCGGTTGGCAGACACACCCAGAGATAATGAATGACGGCACAAAACCCTTAGGCAGTTAGCAGACACACTAAGTGAATGAATGGGGTGATAGCACACCCACCCAAGGAAGGAAGCCCTTCAACCTACAATGGGCGACAAAAGTAGTTGAGACACTTTTAGGAAAAGACAATTTTCGATTCTTGAACATTTGTTCTATTTTATTTGCATCTAGCGTTAAATCTCTTATATCCCCGGCCCCCAATTCAATGTTGTGTAGGCGTTGTGGTCTGTGCAATCCAAGAAATAGAAAAATCAACATTGTTGTGGGGGAAAGGGGGGGGGGAATGTTTCCAAGATGCAGAAAAATCGAATTTTACTGCCAAGTGTCTCAACACTTTTGTCGCCCATTGTAGCTACTCTTAGGTAGCTAAAAGAAGGTGGGGTAAGGGACCCACCCAGCCTAATGCAGGTGATAGCTAAGTGGAAGGTGTGCACCCAGGCCAGTAATCCAAGTTTATTAATAGGGAGGGTAGAGGAGGGAAAGGAAAAACTGTACACTAGCAAAGGAAAATATGTGACGTGCCTAGCGTGCTACCAGTACAAAGACTGGTGTAACATAACATGTTCATGTGTACTGTTAATGGCTGGATATGCAACAGATGGTAAAAACTGATAGCATAGGGCAAGGATACAATATTAATGGATAAGAATAATAATATTGACATGAGCCTAAATTGCTGATATAGATAAGAAATCAACGTAGCTAATAATGTCCATTGTTTATGATATCAAGTTCCTTGGGGTGTTTCTAATGCACTTATGCAATAAAGAAATATCTTCTCTGTGGCCGAGACATATTGATTGACAGTGATACAAAGCTCTTGTGGTTAACTATACTTTACAACTAAAGTTTACATTTTGATTTAGCACCCTGGATGCTTTTTCTTTTGGTACCTCAAGGGGTGGTGCTTATTTGAGACAGGGAGTTTATTTCTTTTTTGAGAAAGAACTGAATGTTATGTTCAAAACAAAACATGAAGAGATCAATCATTTGAGGGAATTAGGCATTCATATAGACCTAATAGTTGAGAAAATCAGATGAAGACCACTTTTTTGTAATGCAGCATAATGCATATGAACTTCCACTAATACATACTCTGATGGCGCTGTAATATTTTATTATTAGAATAGCGGTGCTTCAGTAGAATAGGGGTGCTTATTGGCAAAATACTAACTGTAAGAACGGTTGTCCCAATGACATTTGTTTATTAAATTAACCTTAGAAAAATAATTAAATTTACATCAAACGAACGCGATATACTGCCAAAACATACCAAAAAGTTACGATTATGTATTCAGTGGCAGATCCAGGCCTTGAGCTAAGGGAAGGGGGTGGGGTTTGTTTTAGTTGCCCTATTGGCTTTTTCCTCCTGGGCCCCTCCCCCAGATCGGTCACTGGTATTTACCCCACCCAAATTCCAGAAATCTTGGAAGAGCAGAAAGTTGATTATGATAAATATTAAGTGAGAAACAATTGGCAATAGCGCAGCGCGCGAGTGACGTCATGACTCAGACAAGACTCAGACAAACAAACTGGAATGGTGGATGATTTTGAAGATTTCTTTAACAGCAAAAGCTGGTGTTCCTAAAACACTTGCGAAACAAAAATTTCACTTACATTCCCTGTATTTCCCTCAGAACAAGCTTATGTCGACCGAGTCTCGCGGGGAATTCAGTGATTTGCATTCTATTTTAAGACTTCGCGTGCTTTGCTATTGGGTGAAACATGCTCAAATGTTCTGTCCAATTGTGCTACTACACATGTTCTGCTTGACAAATAAAGAAGCCTCAACTGTGCTCTGTTCTGTTGTAATGCATGTAGGAAGTGCCGGTAGAGCACAAAAGAAGAGTAGAGGAAAACACCTGGCCCGGGTTGTTCAAGGGCTGGATAAATCGCTATCCAGTGGATAAGTGTTAACAAAACAAACCACGCTATCCGCTGGATAGTGATTTATCCAGTGGATAGTATTATCCATCCTTTGAACAAGCCGGGCCAGATGCAGTCGAGTGTTTTTCCTTACTTCTTGAGTGCTCAACCGCTCCCGAGTGCTTTACAACTGATCAGAGCACAGTCGAGGCTTCTTTATTTGTTTTATGATAAAGAATCCAATAATTTCCCCATGCATTCGGCTGAATTTTCAAACCAATCTTTATTTTTCAAAGGAGTAAAAGTGGCATCAGCCGCGTGCTGTTCTGATAAAGCATGCTAAAATTTAGCCAATCACAATCCTTGTTAGAATTGTTCAAATCATTTGATTGGCTAACAAGACGACAGCTGTCAATCACAAAATGGACTTTGGCTAAGCTTTCACCTTTGAGTTGCTTTCGAGATGAGAAGTACCATGCTTTCAAAGTTCGCCTGTTTAATTGTTTAAGCAGGATCTAAAGGCAGGTAAAGGTTGCTAGTCCAGACTAATCCAGCTGCATTGTGGCTCATGAAAATGAAAACTTTTCCAATGGAAATTACAACTGAAAGGAGCTCAATTTAAGCTTGGGGATAAAAATGTGAAATACTGAGTTGTATTTGAAAGAAGTTTCAGTTATTTACGGCTTTCACCTGCTTTCAGCAAGATTGCCCAAACTAGCGCCAAAGTTGGAAAGACTAGACTGCTCCCACTTGTTCAACTCCGAGCACAGGAGCAAGCTATCAACCGATTATTTGTCGGGTGAGCGATGATACGAAATTGTTCGCAAGATGACCGTAGCCATCGGCAATAAGCAAGTGAGCATTACTACACTGCATGTGAGCGTTTGAGCATTTTTACAAAATTAAAGCTTCTCATTGTAAACTGAGCCTGCAGCTCAGTTGGTATTCTCTGTCATTGTTTTACTCCTTAAGTATAATTCCTGCTTTCGTAAGAAGCTTGTATTTAATGTCTTTTATCAAATAATTCACTAGGTTGAACATCTGTTTATCTTGCTACATGTTTTGACTTGTTGTTTTCGTAGTTACACTACTGTTGTCAGCAATGGTCTCCAGGAGCCATATTTACTGCTAACAATACCTCGTTTACATTGCTTTTGTCTGAGTCACAGGGGATGTTTAATTTGGGTCAAATTTGTCACGATTCTGAAGCAAAAATTTGAAAGCCAGCTCAGTGTCATCAACCCGTGCTCTGTTCTCTGATAAAGCACGCTGTCTGAGCCAATCAGAACATGCATCATACGGGAACTTAACTACAAAACTAGTAATAGTTCACACTAAATCTGCCCCCGCTTCTATTTTATCCATCAAGGGTATAAAATTCTTATAAAAATTCCACTGTGTTAAGGGAAACTATCATTTATTGTATGAACTGAAATTTTATATTTTTTGTAAACTATATCACTCGCACTGTTCAAGTAACTTAGGCATCTTATCAAAAATATGATCAAAAGAATCAACATTCTGTGTGAACTCATTCTATCATGATACTCTTTACATAATACTCTCACGAAGTGCATTCTAGAAAAAATAACAAACCACTCTGTTGTTCTAGTTTGATACTGAAACAAATCATTTGCCTTGATATACGAGGACTCTACGAGCAAACGTACCTCGAAAGCAGAACAGAAGGCGAGATTTATTTTCAGAGATCCGAAACAGAAGTATCGCGTTACAGTCGACATATATGCAAATTAGAGTCAAGCTTTTTGTCCTCAATGAAAACACCGCAAAACATTTACTTTAACATTTGAATCCCTGCCAGTCAAACCAGCCGTCACATGGGCTCTACGCCTCGTAAGATTACTCAGTAAAAATAAGCGATCCAAATAAACGTGATCTTTTACACATCTTAACACGTGTGGTGTTTGGGTCGAGTCTGTCTGGTCTGTCGACCCCGTTGCTGATTTGTGTCCGAGAAATCTTCAACTTCTGTACCGAACAGTTCAACCTGGTACTGCTGATTAACCTTTGAATTCAAGATAAGAAGAAATCACTGTGATGACAGATTCTTGCCCTAAAATATATTTTGGCAAATATCTCCCTCTCCTCCTCGTGCAGCAAATAGTATCTTCCTCGATTTCCTTCTCGTGTTCGTGGTTGCAAGACTTACCCATGTAGCATTGCCTTGCGAGCTCAGCTGATTGAAAAATTAACCGGGACCACCGTGCGCGCCTAGTTTTTTCAAATCGGGTTTGATTCGCATACTACACCAATATTTCACACATTCTTTATACGTATACGCGGGGGAGACTATAATGCCTCCTCGGGTTTTGGCCTCTGGGCCTCTGGGCCTCTAGGCCAAAACCCTGCGGGGGCAATAACTGAGAGTGACGTCATTACAGGAAAATCTCTAACTGAGGCCTTGCTATATTGACCGAGCGACAGTGAGGTCAATGCGGTAGGCCGAGGTTTGAGATTTTGCCGTAACGACTGAATGGTCTAGGTTATTAACTTGTTTATTATAATAATGGCATGGTTTTTTAATTACTTTCTGCTTTGTTTTTGCAAGCCCATAATTGGCCCGTGGGCATTACGAGAGAATAGACGAGAATTACGAGAGAATAATTTCGCCAACAAACACAAGCCATATTTTAAAAAAAATATTTTTATTTGCATTTTTGCATCAAAAAGACCTAATTACAGTCCAGTAGAGGAAAAAATTACAAAAAAAGAGTAAAAAGGAAAGAACAATAAACACAAAAAATACTACAAAAAAGAAGGGAAAAACTACATTGGACTTACATATCTCAACTAAAAAAAGGATAAAAATACAAAGCTACTATAAATGTATAATAATATACTACTGGTGATTAGTAATGACAATATACTACAATTGAAGTGCCCTAATGCGTAGCTTTTTGTCCTAACTATAATGGCTGGATAAAAAGAGTATATTCTGTTTATTAAAAAAAAATAACTGTCACCCTTTTAGGACTGAAATACTGTGATAATTTATAAACAAAACTTGTAGCAATATTAACACTAAAAAATGCGATGGATATTTACACCTTAGAATTATGTTACTGTACAATCATCACCTCTGTCTCATATGTTCATCATAATGTTGGATGACACATGCCTCACTACTAAATTCCTTCAGACAAATCCAACAGGTCAGGCTTTCAACTTGGCTTGAGTTTTGTTTGGCCAAACAAGGCAACGTACGGGATTTCTTGCCACCAAGAGTTGTAGCTGGTTCCTGAAAGTCTGTTGTTAATGTTCTTGGTTCTCGAACAAGTTGCTTTTGTTTGAAAGAGCTGGCTTTTGCATGTCTTTCTTCATGTTTCTTGCAGCTTAATGACTGACTAAAGGGCTTTTTACATGTATAGGGCTTCTCTCCTGTGTGGGTTCGTTCATGTACTTTGCACTGTGACGATTGGCTAAAGCATTTCTTACAATACTTACATGTATATGGCTTCTCTCCTGTGTGAGTGCGTTCATGTTGCTTGCGGACTGACGATTGGCTAAAGCATTTTTTACAATACTTACATGTATATGGCTTCTCTCCTGTGTGAGTTCGTTCATGTTGCTTGCGGACTGACGACCGGCTAAACCCCTTTTTACAATGCTTACATGTATACGGCTTCTCTCCTGTGTGAGTTCGTTCATGCCGCTTGCAAGCTGCAGAGATACTAAAGCACATATCACAATGCTTGCATGTATATGGCTTCTCTCCTGTGTGAGTTCGTTCATGTTTCCTGCAGCTTGACGACCGGCTAAAGGACTTGTTACAGTGTGTGCACGAGTATGGCTTCTCTCCTGTGTGAATTCGTTCATGTTCCTTGCACTGTCCCAATTGGCTAAAGCACTTTTTACAATACTTGCATGTATATGGATTTTCCCCTGTGTGAGTTCGCTCATGTGCATTGTAGTTTGATGACTTGCTAAAGCACTTTTTACAATACTTGCATGTATATGGCTTCTCTCCTGTGTGAGTTTGCTCATGTTTCTTGCAGTCTGACAACTGGCTAAAGTCTTTTTTACAATACTTGCATGAATATGGCCCCTCTCCCATGTGAGTTTGTTCATGTCGCTTGCAAGCTGATGAGTTACAAAAGCACATTTCACAATACTTGCATGAATATGGCTTCTCTCCTGTGCGAGTTTGTTGATGTCGCTTGCAAGCTGATGAGCTACTAAAGCACATATCACAATGCTTGCATGTATATGGCTTCTCTCCTGTGTGAGTTCGTTCATGTCGCTTGCAAGATGATAAAGCATTAAAGCACATTTCACAATGTTTGCATTTATGTGGCTTTTCTCCTGTGTGAGTTCGTTCATGTCTCTTGCAGTTTGACAATTGGGAGAAAGGACTTGTTACAATGCGAGCACGAGTAGGGCTTCTCTCCAGTGTGAGTTCGTTGATGTTGTTTACAGTGTGATGACTGCCTAAATGACTTTTTACAATGCTTGCATGTATAGGGCTTTTCTCCTGTGTGAGTTTGTTCATGTTGTTTCAGAGCTAATGAGTTACTAAAGCACATTTCACAATATTTGCACATATAATATGGCTTTTCTCCTCTGTGAGTTCTTTCATGTCGTTTGAAATCTGATAAGTAGCTAAAGCACTTTTCACAATATTTGCATGTATATGACTTCATTCCAGCAAGAGTTTCTTCACCCTCTTTGACACCTGATCACTGGTTGGATAACTCGCCAATATGCTTACGTTTGTCTGTCAAAAGAAGAAAAATTAAATTTTATGTTGAAACCTAGGTGATGAGTCTTGATAACTGGAACTTTGAGATGTACTGTAACTGTATCCTGACACACTTAAAAACTCCATTCTTGTATACGATATTAAAGGATCTAATTGTTCATCGATCTAAAATATGTGTGAATCTTTAGCAAAAAATAGACTTTTGAATCATTAAAATTACATCCAAGTCTACTTTTCTTACATGTTCTTGTTTAACCAGTATAGTGACAATAACAAGAAACGAAAAATAAAATTGAATTTCAATAACAATTTAAAGCAACAAAATAAACCCAACAAACAACCAAGAGTTAAAATGAGCAGCAGTTTGGGCATTTGACCTGTGCCAGGAAGGTCATGGGTTCCACTTTAGGGACTCAAAAATGTAATATATAGATTAAGGTCACCCTAAAAGCAGAGCTCCTGTAGCCTGATTAGGCTAACCAGGATAAGTTTGAATTTTGATTTGAGTTTTTTAACTTTGCGGTGTGGTTTTCTGCATATTTTTTGGCCTTTTATTTTGAGTTTAATAATCACAAAATCAATACACAAAACAAAAGCTGTCAACAAAAAAACATTTGTATATGGGAGACACTGTTATATTTTGGTTTACTTTTAACCCTGGATTGGAGTTAACAGGCTTCCAAACAACCTGGCTACTTGACATGAGCCTGCGATCCAATCAAAAAACCAGCACTTGGTCAGAAGTCAACTTCAATAAAACATGTGAGCTCGATGAGCTATAAACTTGAGCCCACAAAATGGTCATGTGATACTGGTCAGCAGATAACTTAATTTGACAGGTGTCAACTGACCATAACATGATGTCAGTAAACCAAGGTTGCATGTCTCTGTCAACCTATTATTTGAAGTATGGCTGCCATCTTGCGCAACTCCAGCGTCGCCGTCGTCAACGTCCTGCGTATGCGCCCATGAGCAGTATCGATAGATTTGGATACCTTTTATTTATTTCTTCCCCATGTGATGTGTGTGTAGCATAAGCAAGGAAAGTTCCTTCATGGATTAATGCAGTTGAGAGTAAGTTTGGAAACTAAAACTTGTAGAAGACCCAGATACAAGCAGACTGTAAAGATAATGTGCGAGACTGTGATGCAGTTGGCAAATTATAAAAGTGGCTGGATTTGTACATGGCAAAAAGGTAAAATGTAATCAAACTGGCGTTTATTATGTCTATAGTACTAAGGATTATTTTTCAGCCAGTTATCTAAAAGAGCATCCATAAGGTGAATATCAGCTGCTGGCGTAATCTTGCTTTCAAATTCAGTCAGTCTTTTACAAATGCAATTTTCCTTTCTATTGCATTCAGCCATGAGTCTTCCTTCTCCTTTCTAGCATTGGTATTCAGGCAAAATATCACTTAACCATTTTTCAAGTTCTCTTTGTTTTCTTCACAGTATTTTTTGCCTTGAATTTCTTTGCTCTGAATATGGAACAATATGAGGAATAACACAGCATTGTTCATTTTACATTGTGTTTGCGCAAATTTATCATAAATTATGCTTATACAGTAAATCCATATAATTTTGAATATCATACCAAAATCCGTCAGTGTTTGCAGGCTAACGAAGATGGACTCAGATTATCACAGGTGGCCCAGATGTTGAACATGGTTAAAATTTGACATCATGCTGATGGCGGTTGCATCTCGATATATGAGAATGTTTCTAAAATTGCTCTTAATGGTACATGTACATGTACATGTAGAAAAAATTTTCGTGAAAGTGGCTTGCCTTATGTTTGTATTGCATTATTTTTATGTCTCTCTGTTTCTGGAGGTAGTTAATAGTGCCACATAAGCCAGTTTTACCTAATGGCCCACACTCAAAACCCTGTAAATTTCCACAGAAATGGTGTAATCTCATGTGGCGAAGATGATCAGTTATACTTTGAGACAGAGCAGAAATAAAAACCTAGAGCTCGAAAACCGGCATATCCTTTGGAACCTTAGGAGAAGCAAATAGAAAGAAGAGTTATTGACAACTGCTATATACCTGCCAACTTTTTTTTATTTTATGGGTGTGACATTTTTCTCCTGAGATTGCCAAGATTTTTCGTAGGGCTGCAATGATATCCGAAGAAAAAAGGTTTCCCACCAGATTTTAAGTGGTTGCATTGGAACTACAACCAAATTTGGTACCGGAAATAGGCTGGTGCATGATATACCAAGTGAATAGCAAGTCTCGAGTTACGTCACAAAGAACACAACAATGATCCTTATCCCTTACACAATAACACAACAGACTTCACACAATAGAACAAGACAATAGTGCATATATTGACTTGGTATATCGAGCATCACCCCGGAAATAGTCCTGCAACTTTGACCTTCTCATTCCCAACCTACCTCGTCTCCAGTGACTTTCCCGAGGGGGACATGGGGGGGGTTCTGAACACCGCAACACCGCAAAAAAAATTAACGAACACCGCATCACCGCAAGAAAGGTCAACGAAACGCCGTCACCGCAAGTCCGCAACACGTATTTTTAGCGCCATGATCATCGGCGTTCATCTACACCTAAAATAATACTTTTATACCTCAACAATTTTCCAAAAAATAAACACATCACAACGCTTTCATTGCCCACACATCGATACTGCTGATGCCTGTATTAAATCATTTAGTTTTTTTGTTCTTGAGAAGAAACCTTGCGCGAAAAAAGCGGATGAAGGAAAAGAGACGAGGCCTTCACCCCAGATTCCTTTCTTCTTTTAATTAGCTCACTTTCTCCGGCCTGCTGACGCGACTTCTCAATATATTTTGTGGCCGGTAGTTTTCGCCACCTTTTCTTTTGTTCATACAAAAAAGTTCCACAATCAATAATATGTTACATTAGGCCTTGGCGTTTGAAAAAATTCCCAGGATTGTTTCTGTCCTCGCTCCTCCAAGTGTCTACCGCACCATGAGCTCACAGATTAACGAAGTCTACATGCTAAATTTAGGCCAAATTTAGGTTTGGAAAAGGTCAAACAAGAAACCCCAGCACCGCGAGTAATTTCATTTCACCGAACACCGCAGCGTAAAAAACACAAACATTGCACACCGTAGGGTTTGAGATCACCGCAACACCGCAAGTTGAGATTTTATTCACCGGATCACCGCATTAAAAAAACACCAACACTGCAACACCGCAAATCCCCATGTCCCCCTCTTTCCCTACTAAGAATAAGAGAATTCGGAGGAAGTCGATCATTCACATGGACTTTTATTTTCTCTCACTGGTTTCAGTTTCTTTAATAAAATAATTAATATGTGGCTAATCATTTTGGCTCTAACGTTTCTACCAGGCGTGAGAAATTTTTGATCCGCAGGCTACCAATCATGCCTTTGGCCTGACACTTGGCAGGTATACTGCCATGAGGCAATTTAAGTGAGATGAGACCATTTTTGTACCATGGGTGCCAGATGGTTCTTTTTGTCATGGCAAAGCTTTGATTGTGAGCGGCGAAGCGGCGATTGAGATCCTGGCAAGAGAGAGAAACAAAAACCTCTGGCACCCAGGGTTCCATTTTTGTGGAATTTGTGGAGCTTTGAGTGCTGGCCGTTGGGCCATTAGCTAGGACACCTGCCTTTCGTTTCATTTTAACGGGGAAGCAAGCCGCCAGAATCGAGCCACAAAAAAAACTCCCCTGTGCGGCTCTAAACCACCTCCAGGAACAAAGTGACATAAAAAAAGCAATAAAAACATAAGGCAATCCACTTCTATTAAATAAATTATTTTCTACACATCGCATTTAGAGCAATTTTTGAAGCATTCTTATATATTGTCCTTTCAAAGGCTAAATTGTAACACAATCCCCAACTGCATAATGTCACATGCTGATCGTATTCAACATCTGGGCCGCCTGTGAGATTACGAGATTTGCTTTCGTTCTCGGCATGTTCAGATAAATGGAAACAGATAGCTCGTCGATCTAAAGCGTCAGCTACTTTAGTTAGCGGAGAAATCTAGATGTTCGATCAATGAACTGACAGCCAAACAGACTGTTAATTTCACTATATTTTATGTGATGAATCACTCCGTTTTAACAAAAACAGCGTTGATTTCTCAACGACACGACTATTACTGTTGTGCAACCGTTCCTGTGGCTTTCCATTACACAAAAAAGGACGACAAAGTGCTTCAAAGGTGGCGCGTCCTTGCCTTTTGCAGCCTTGCTTCGCGTTTGATGTATTTCTTCACTTCGTTCGACGAAGCGAGCTGACCCCATTTATCATTATGATTAGCTTTCAGACATGAAGAAAAGTATTCTTAAGA
>JAHPZR010011132.1:60000-72500 GCA_019787425.1 Platygyra sinensis | reverse complement strand
CCTAAAACAAGCGAAAGACCACATAAACAATTTTTTATTACATGCATAATCAAAATATGGTGGCTGACTTTGTCATTGTGTCCTTTGAAGGATTTGACTAAATTAACTTAGTAAAGTTAAGTACACTCTATGATGAGATAAGGATTTATTTTTTCCTGAAAGACAAGTTATAGCAGATTAAACCCCAATCTCCCCTTCCCTAAGTATTACTAGTCATGCCCAAACACTAATCAAACCAGCTAAAGTCGACAAGTTTTTCCCATGGTCACTAGAACAAGCAAACCTAAAACATGGAATGTGGAAACCGAAAACCGGAAGCCAGAAACCGGAATCCAGAATCTGGAATCCAAAATCTGGAATCCACAATTCAGAATCTGGAATCATGAATGGGGAATCCTGAACCGGAATCTGAAATCCGGATTCCCAACATTAAGAATGACAACAAAAATAATTCACTTCAGTAATGTCAATAAATAAATATACTTTCACAATTTAGGGGAAGAAAATTGTTTTGTTGTCCTTGATTTTCTTTACTTTACTTCAATCTAGCCTGGTTGTTCAAAATGGAGATGAAAGTCATCCATTGAGTAAATCACCACTCAGCCAGGGTTAGTGATTTATCACGTGGATAGACCTTCCCATAGCTTGCAAGCAGGCTCTAGTGTTTGGGTCTCCTACTCGAGCACTGCTTTCTTGCCTTTTGATTTGGCATGCAAGCGTTGCTCGCACCTCTGGCCCAACACAATATATGTAACAATAACCTATTGTCACAGCATTAAAATCAAAGAAATCGTCATGTGCGATAAGTTTCTGGCAGTTGTTTAGGCAGCATTTCTATTAACTGTTTTAATATGATGCTTTATTATGATGGCCAACAAAAAATAGTAGTGATTTGTAACAATATCTGAGTGAAAATAGCGTTGATCTAAAAATTAGTCTAGTATCTGCCGGGCAAAACAAATTCATTTAGATAAGGTTAGCCTTACGACATCGAAAGTGGTCAAGGTACAGGTTGCTGCCACTCATGGAGGCACTGTTCTCTTTGGCATTTGCTAACTTGTTCACTAGACATGAAGGCCAAATTTATACCTGTGGCAAATTGCATATCGCTTAAGGTGATTCCCTAGTAAAAGAACCCGCCATAGATTTCCGCTGAAACTTGGTATGCTGATGTTACAGTACAAGGAGATGCTAAAAATGTAATAAAAAGAGGGGGTCAACATGCTTGCTTTCACGGCACAATACTGACGAATATGGTTATTTCTAGGTGACTTTTTGGTAATCTCAGAATGCAACAAATAAGCTTGATTATTTTTCAATGCAGCGCGTCATATCACACAGAGTTTGACTTTCCTTGATTGTTTATTCACCTACGTCCTGGAAAAAATGTCTTCAAATACCCTGCATTTTTTTTATCCTTTAAAGGAAACATAATTTGGACATGTGCTATTGGGCCCCTTACATCTCACTCTGTAGCATTTTAATTTCATTTGCCAAAAAAGTAGCCATAGATTTCTGCTATTTTTTTCTCAGTCATTTAGGATACTGTTCTTCTTGAAATCATGAAATAAAAAAATACAGGTCACCGTGCTTGTTTCAGAGAAAAGAGAAGAAAAGCATTTATTTCTCTGTCGAGCTTAGCCTGAGGGAAATCTCTTATGTTATGTATATGCACGTGCTCGACCACACGCTCATTTGCGCATGCCAATGACGCAAAAATCATGTGCATTAGGTATGCGTAACGCAATACTGAGGAATCACCTTAAGGTGGCTCAAAACAGTTTCCAGCACTTAGATTTTGATGGGTCGTTATAGCCATGCTAAGCACGTTGAGCCACATTAAAGCTTTCAACTCCACTGACATAATTTTTTAAACTTTGCCAAAAATTGTGCCTTATTGTGCTTATCAATTGTTGATAATGAAAGTGAAGAGTGATCATCGCAGTAAATTTTCCAACTTAAGCAATTGGAAAGAAGAAGCCTGAAAATTTACTGCGATGATCACTCTTCACTTTCATCTAAAACCGCAATACAAATATGATTTATTTCATAATAATAATAATAATAATAATAATAATAATAATAATAATAATAATAATAATAATAATAATAATAATAATAATAATAATAATAATATATAATTCATTTACTTATAACGCGCAAGTATCAATGTACATTTTCACCAGCGTGGAACTAGATTCATTAAAAAAAAAAACAATTACAAGTATAAATCATTTCACTGCACGGGAACATATGAACTCAATAAATTGACCTTGATCCCAATGTATGGTTTCATAGCTCAGTTGGTAGAGCATCGCACCGGTATCGCGGAGGTCATGGGTTCGAATCCTGTTGAAGCCCTGATTTTTTTCAGGCTTCTTCTTTCCAATTGCTTAAATTGGAAAATTTATTGCAATGATCACTCTTCACTTTCATCTACAACCGCAGTACAAATATGAATTATTTCATATATACTTTACATCATTTCACTGCACGGGAACATATGAACTCAATAAATTGAACTCGCTCCCAATGTGTGGCTTCATAGCTCAGTTCGTAGAGCATTGCACCGGTATCGCGGAGGTCACAGGTTCGAATCCTGTTGAAGCCCTGATTTTTTTCAGGCTTCTTCTTTCCAATTGCTTACCACTGTTTTTGTTGATACATGACTTTCGAAAACAAAACACCCATGGAAATGTTTCCAAAATTTCCGTCAATCATACATCTTGTCAACAGATCGGATCAAAATCCACCAATCACAGCCCGCTAGCATGACATAAAGAAGGTCTAAAGGTCAAACTAGTGGCTGTGATTGGTGGATTTCGATCCTATCTGTTGGTAACACACAAGACTGACGGAAATTTTGGAAACGTTTCCGCGGGTATTTGTTTTCCAAAGTCACGTATCAACGAAAACGGTGGTAAATTGGAAAATTTACTGCGATGATCACTCTTCACTTTCATCTACAACCGCAATACAAATATGAATTATTTCATATTCTGGATACTTGAGAAGAACAATTATTTATACTTTACATCCATTGTTGATAATATAAAAATTTCACTCTGCCGTTTTTGAATTATATCAGCCTGTAATTAAGGGTGCTTTAGTGGGTCATACTGTTGCTATGGTAACCTATTATGCCATGAAAACGATAATGTGTTCACCTGTGGTCGGGCAGTATTTTGATATCATGATTGTAGCATCAAGTGATAAAGAGTAGCTATAACGACCCATCAAAATCTAAGTACTGGAAACTGTTTTGAGGCACCTTATATAAACCAGCAAGCTCATTTTAGTCACCCAGAGAGTGCAGAGAATCAAATTATATATGACGCATGTTAAGATCATAGCCCTCACTAGAAATAATGGTTGCACGAATTTCGACAGGCGGCGAATCCTTGTTTCAAAAGAGGTGAAGTTTGAGCTCCTTTTTTCTTGGCCTCTTAATGGACTAAACTAAAGAATATAGGCAGTTATTTACATCTTTTTGAATCACAAAAGTGCCTATTGTGTTATATTTCGTTCTTCAAAAGATTTTGGCACATGTTAAACAGGTGGTTCGAAGTGGCCCTGCATTCTTAATTTTACAGGGAAAAGCTACGCAACGTTATTTTCGCATATTTCAAGAACTTGTTTTCTTTGTTTTGTGGATTCCGGATAGCGGATGCTTAGGGTTGCCCCACCACACGATATAGAGCCATTTTTTTAAAAAAAAAATCTGAATGTTTATAGCCTCTTTAAGCTTTACATACATACATACATACATACATACATACATACATACATACATACATACTTTATTTGGTAAAGTAGGTTAAACTAGAGGCACCTGATTCACTTGAAAATAAACTTGTTGGCTGAGCTGTTAGCCTTGTTGAAATCCTCGTTGATAAAACTTGATTTGTCCACAGAAGTCGAAGACATCTCGCTGCCGCCATTTTGTTTCTTAGTGAGCCCGCAGTCTTTACAGATTATTCTGGGTAGGGACGGTAGGGACTGGGTAGGTAGGTAGGGTAGGGAGAGCGTGTCAAAGTGAAAAATTGAAAGATCTTCGTATTTTTCGAGCATTTATTCAACGCTTAAGCTTACATGTAAGTATATCTTTAGAAAATTCTGAGAGGCAATGGCAGTCAATTAGCTCAACCTAACAAATTACATTGCGATTTTACCAAAGCTTGTACTGACACCACCCCGCAAAGAATGGAAATAACCGCACATAGTACACATGGTCAAACAACATGGCGGACGAAACGACTGAATTTCAACTAAGTTTTGTTTACTGTGAAGCTAAAGATTTCAACACTGGTAGATGTCGAATTGCACCAAGAATAATTGAAACAATTGGCGGAAAGATCAATTCCCCGGTTCGACTAACAGTTGACACTGGATTTGTGTTTTGTTCCTTGTGGCCAAAAACTAATGGCAACGACAATGTTATTCAATATGATTCGCTTGTCACTCTTCCGAACAGCACGAATACGAGCAAGATGAACAAATCTTGTTACAGGAAGAACATATCAGAAAAGAATATTGTTATTGTTGAGCCTGTGGATGCAAAAAGCGTTGTTGTGTCTCTAGTTTTTCGCAAAGGATCTGAAGATTTTGATCACAACTTGACTGAAGTTGCAAGGGAAATGAAGAAAGGGAGAATTTGTGGCTATTTATTAAGAGGTTGTACCGTTATGCAGGGATGCTTAATTCAGCCCAAAGAATTTAGAAACAATCAGGGCTCATCTAAAGGAGTCGAAAAGATTTTGATACTCTCCACAGAACCCTCGACCCAGTCTCTGGAGGATAACCCGGTGAAGGTCACTGATATAACAAAAATTATTGTTCAGTCAGCCAGGAGGGGAAGTGAGCTTGAAAGCAAGAACAGTGAGATCCTAGCAGGTCTTGATGACACAGCGAAAGAACT
Source organism: Platygyra sinensis (assembly GCA_019787425.1). NCBI lineage: Eukaryota > Metazoa > Cnidaria > Anthozoa > Scleractinia > Merulinidae > Platygyra > Platygyra sinensis. The sequence continues at coordinate 67,582 of JAHPZR010011132.1, read as the reverse complement.
TCAAGAAGTGTTAAACTATCCTTTTCAGTATCCTAAGTGCTTTGATCATTTAGGACTTAAGTGCCCCAAGGGAATTTTACTGCAAGGAGCCCCAGGGGTTGGGAAGACTCTCCTTGTCCAGAGTGTAACTTCACAGTGTGGTGCACAGTTAATAACACTGAATGGCACAGATGTGTTTGGGCCGCATCCCGGAGAGAGTGAAGAAAATTTGAGAAAAACATTTGAGATTGCAAGGTAACAATGATTGGCTGTTCCATTGCTGGAAATAATAACAGTCAGTCAATGGAAATTTTTCAACCAAATTTGTGAATTTTTGTCATGATTGAACAATGCAGTGTTTTCTTTAAGTTTTTAAGTAGCCAGAGTTTTGTAAAAAGTAGACGGTTGTGGGACCTGATAAACATCATCTCCTTGACATATCTTGTCTATTGAAGCAATAAAAGTAGCCAGCAAAACCTGGCAGAGAACGGGACCAGTCACCAAAATGACTTTGAAAATAGCTCCCCAAAAATGTGTGCACTGATTGATTTAAATCCGTGTATCTATAACTGGATGGAAAAACAGGACTCACATGAGCTGGTGTGACCAAAGATCACTTAATATTTGATGATCATTAAGTAAACAAGTTGTTTTCGTTTCTTCAGAGCCAAATTTTCTAAAAGTAGTAGAAAACATGTTTTTAGTGTTTCTATTGAGTTATAGAATTAATACTCATCAAAGTTAGGAGAATTCAAAAAAGCTCTGGAAACACTTGCCTGTTAGCTCGTGTTCCCATAGCATTCATTTCTAGTTCTTCCAAACTTCTACTTGTTTAAACAATTGCATTATTCGCTCTCAATATCTATCACATGATTGTAGATGAGGGTGCAGCCCAAGTCAACTATCACACATTATAGTTCACCACTAGATCTTCTCCAATTCGTGGTTTAAATTGATCATGTGATGCGATAGTGTTCACCCGCAGAGATACACTACCAGCCCATAGTGCCACTCCACAAAAAATACCCAGATGGATAGTACTCATCTGTGAAAGTTTTTTTCTGTAAACATGCGGGTTTGTAGAAAATAATCAATTGAAATTGGATTAAGGGGGTTTTTCCTGTTTTGTTTTTCAAATTTGACACTTGGCTTTCATGGCTTTCATCTCAAAAAGTTGAAAATAATTCAATTGATTTTTGAACTAGCATGCAGAAGAAAATTTAGTGGTGACACTATTGGTGTATTAACGCCATGTTGCGATGATGATGATGAGTAACGGCAATAGAGTGTTTATGTCTCAACGCTATTGATCTGATAGTTGCCCCTTGGAAATTTGATATTCTTAAAACTAGCTTATTTGCCCTCAAAGCTTTGCTTCTCAGGCAAATATTTGTTTTAAGATCATCAAACTTCTGCACGTCAACTATTGACAGAAACACTATTGTTTAAATAGAAATCAAGGGAAGATAATATCTAATTGTTTAAGTATTTAAAAATTTATCTAAGTCCTGTAGCACTGGGGTAGATGATGTGTACTGGTTAGCAAAGAGGTTAAAAATCCTAGTTATCATGCTTTGAAATACTTGTCATTTTTTCCTCCAGGACTGCTTCACAGCATGGCCCATGCGTTTTATTCATTGATGAACTTGATGCTCTGTGTCCAAAGAGAGGAAGCAGTGGAAATGAACAAGAGAATAGAATAGTTGCCCAGCTTCTTACTCTTCTTGATGGTTTAGAATCTCGAGGCCAACTTGTCATTATTGGAGCGACAAACAGACCAAATGCTATTGACCCTGCACTGCGGAGACCAGGCAGACTTGATAGAGAGGTCAGGGATATCTTAAATTACTAAAAACCTAGATGGAAGAAAATTATATGGACATTGTCAAGGAATACATGAGCAGAACATAGAGAAATAAGTCGTAAAAATAAATGGTTATTAAGATCAGATATTCAAATATCATGTTTGTGATTTTCCTTGTTTAAGCTGGACAACTTCTCAATGAGTAATTGAGAAGTCTATATTGAACACAATTCAAGTTCTTTTCAATCAGTGTTATGTGAAATCTGCCTACTGTAGGTTTTTGTCTAATTCTTACTTTTATTGCTATTTTCTTTTTACATAATATCTAATATCTTGAATGATTTGTTTGTGTTTTCAGGTTGTGATTGGAGTGCCAAATGCTATGCAGAGATTTTCTATCCTTAAAGCTCACACACAATCCCTGAAATTGTCAGAAGATGTTGATCTAGCACATGTCGCTGAACTGACATTAGGCTATGTTGGTGCTGATATAGCCTCTTTATGCAGGGAAGCAGCATTTGTGGCCCTGAAAAGAATGATAAATCACAACAACAATGGTAACAGGGACAGTTTAAGTGTACAAGAAACTTTGAAAGACAGTGAAGGTAAGGTAATTGAATTCTGGATGGAGGAGTCAGGATTTAAGTCTTACAGCACCCTTTACCCTCACAGTACCTCTCTCCAGCTAATTGAGGTGGGTGGGAGGGGGGGGGGGGGGGTAAAATGTCTTCTTGATTGGCTGAACAGTGATTCCCATAGCATTACTGATAAGGAAATAATTTAGGAACTGGTCCAACTAGAAGTGTATGAATTAACATATTGTGTTATTTCAAAATGCAGTGGCAAATGGTTAACTCAGTCTTCCAAATCTAAAAAAATGTTTCTGATAGATAACGTTGGTGAAATAACCATGGAAGATTTCCAGCTAGCACTGTGCCATATTGTGCCATCTATGTACCGAGGTTTGGAAGGAATGGTTGAATGGAATCCTGTGAACTGGGAAGATATTGGGGGACTACAGGATGTGAAAAGAGCTCTGAAGCAGGTGGGCAAGGATACGTCACAAGGTTGTGCGTTTTGCACTCTTTCCAAATAGCTCGCAACAAGAAATAATTTTTCAATTTCACTCATGGTCCGCAGAAAAAAAGACAAAGAAAACAGCATAGAGATATTACCCTGATGTATGAAAAAATAATTCTATTTATAACATGAAGTGTGTGAGGGGATGCATTTTGAGCCATAGATAGCAGTAGTAACTGTTTATCCCTACAGGGTGGCTCATTCAGCATGAACGCTGGTACTAATAGGAGCCCTGTAAAGATGATTTGTAATATTTCGTGACAGTGTACAACAAGCTGTGCCTGTACACCCCTCCCCTCAAAAAATCTGGGAGAGACTCCAACCTCGTTCCCAGGATCTCTCATCTTACCGCCCCCTTGAGCTAGGGGAGGGGGGGGGGGGAATTTCTTGGGCTAACAATAAGCGCAAAGTGGGATACGGTATCCGGTCACTTCATTCCATGGTCACTTCGTTCCATCCGTTGGTCGCTTCGTTCCAAGGAATATGACCTCGTTTCGTTATGACGCGAAGTCGTTTCGCCGGCTTGATAAAAGTTGCAATTATTAATTATTCAATTATTAACATATCATAAAGTCGATTCGATACAAAATTCTAGTTTACTTACAAAAAAGAATCAGTTAAAACCGGTGAGTCTATTGACTGGCGCTGTCAAGCATCAGACATTCCTCAGACTGAGACAGAGAGAGAGAGAGAACCGCCTGGAGTGCCGAACCTGACGCTGACTTTTAATAACGGAGTGACTCGTTCGTAAACGAACACTGATTCAAAACAAACCACTGAAGCATTCGTTAACTTCGCATTTTCGGAAAAATGTAATGAGAATGAAAGTTTAATAGCTTAGTTTACCTTTGGAACGAGGTCATTCGTTGATGGAACGAAGTGACTGTAAACCGTTGAATACACTAACGTAGCGGGAGGGATACGAGCGTAACACGAGAGACATAAGCGGAGCGCGAGGGATTTAAGTGTAACGCGGAAGCACGAATACGTAGCGGGAATACGCGCACGATTCAAGAGCGTAAAACGCCAAATACGAGAGCCAAGTGGGATACGAGAGCAAAACTCGACGAACGTGAGCTAAAAGCGCATATCACTTGTATTTACTAACTCCGATTTGATAATCGTAAAAAATATTTTATCTACAGGCAATTGAATGGCCCCTCAAACATCCAGAATCGTTTGCTCGTCTTGGCCTTAAACGGCACAGGGGCGTTCTCCTGTATGGCCCTCCGGGATGCTGTAAAACGACCCTAGTGCGTGCCGCAGCCACCTCCTGTAAGTGCACCTTTTTGGCCCTCAGTTGTGCACAGTTGTACTCGCCTTATGTTGGAGACGCAGAGCGCAGAATAAGAGAGGTGAGATGGATATATTCTATGAGCTGTCTCTGTATTCAAGTAAATCGTTTACTATACTATAGTGGTTATAGAGACCAACCCGATTAGTTTATTTTTAGTGCATGTGATCCAAGCAGAGCCAAGTTGAAAGCGGAAACCACGTCAATAAATTATCTGGCAACCAACCCAGGGATGGTATTTATCAAGCAACTGTGTAATTCAAACTTGTTTATCAATTTCTGTAAGGTGTTTACCAAGGCCCGCGCAACAGCTCCGTCAGTTTTGTTCCTTGATGAACTGGACGCCCTCGTCGGCAAACGGTCTGGGACGAGCGGTACTAAGATGGAGGCGAGGTTACTGTCAACTCTTCTAAACGAAATGGATGGTGTTGGAACATTGGCGAATATCTACCAATCAGCGGAAAGAAACACAAAACCTTATGAACAAGAAAAAAATGGAGAGCAGTTGATGAGAACCGATTGTGGATCGGCACACTTGAAAAATGATATTTCGGTTAATACGCAGAGATTAAAAGTCATTAGCTCCTTAACTGTGAAAGATGTTCTCATTGTCGCAGCCACCAATCGACCTGAAGCTATTGACGAGGCCCTTCTGAGACCGGGCCGTATCGACCGCGTCATTTATGTACCTCCTCCAGACGTGGAGGGGCGGTTACAAATCTTGAGAGTGCACACTCGTACCAGTCCCTTGGCAGATGACGTGGATTTGGAGGAATTTGCTTTGAACACGGAGTTGTTCTCAGGCGCTGATCTTGAAAATTTGTGTAGAGAGGTAAGGAATTCGGCAATATCTGACAAAAAATTAAGTGCAAAAATCGACATGTTTTTTTTTGTAACTTCTCAAAGTCAGCCATTGTTTATTTTCAAGTACTAACCTCTTTGCTATGCGTCAACTTCATTGAAATATCATTGTAATGTATGACAGTAAACTTTTTTATAGTATTCATGTTATTATAGATTTTTGTGTTTCCAAAAAGGTCCCGCGGTGGTTAAGCGAGCAAGTCTTTCGGAATGCACCGAAGGAGCAGCCGAAGATTTTCCGATTCTGTTGATCACGACATTACTGGTTTTCCGATAGTTACACGTCACCACGTCGCCCTCACGATACGTCATATTGCTAAGCAACAACTGTGCCTAATACCGCGGGCTCACCCAATTCCTTGAGATGGGATTATGATCACATAAGCGCGCTTAACCGCGATGACTCTGTTCATAAAGGAAACGTTTCCCGTGATTTTGATGGTTGGTTGACATTGTTCGTTATTTTGCAGGCCGCACTGTATGCTCTTGAAGATGGAGGTATGTCGGTTGATAGAGTGGAACATAAACATTTCATGGCAGCCCTGTCGACAGTAAAACCTTCTCTAACAACGGCACAACTTGAACAATTTAAACTGATGCAAAGGTGAAGTCTTGGTCTCGTCAAGTACAGACTAAACTACACTAAACTAATGTTAATCAGAGAAAAATAAACGAGTGACGAGTTTGAATTCCGTTTTAATTTTGTCTAAAAGTGACTTTTTAAACAGAAATATTGAGTTTCTTTTGTCATCATTTTGACGTAGAGCAAATATAATTTTAAAAAAAATCTGAATAGACTTGAAATAATTGTCTTGAAATCAACCTTTTAAAGTACTCAGTCTGTAAGCTTAAAGAATACGGCAAAATATTTAATAAAATTTAAGAGTTGTGAAATTGCCTTGTACAGTTTCCTGTGCATCTTCATGCCATCTGTGAGCCTGTTTGGAAATCACATTATTTCCGTAGCTGGGGGGCGGCGCCCCCTCCGCCCCTTCCCCCCTCCCCCCAACCACCAGCTCGTACGCAAATGTTGAAAGTTCCGCATTCGTAATGTGATATTTACTGGCCTTCTTCCTAACTTGGCCACAACCTCGTTCCCAGAGACCCTGGGAACGAGGTTGACTCGGCCACCACTATAAAGACACCAAACACTCGTCTAAGTAACCCTCAGAGAAAAAAACCGCCAGTCAGCAGTATAATATCTACTGGGTCCGGCGTTTCAGCAGCCATGGTGAAGTTATTGCTTGTAATCGCAGCTTTCCTTGCGGTGACCGTCAGTCGCACTGGTAAGTGTGCTTGTAGTTGCGACACTTTCGCGCAGTTGGGCTTTCTTTGAGACCCGTTAAATTTTCCAAGACCAAACTAGAGAGTCGTACAGGAGGGATCTCTGGCACGGATCACAAATGTAAGAAATGGCGAATCACGCGTCTCGAATATCGAAATTTCATTTTCCCGAATCACGAACATAAGAAAGTAAGGTAATCTTTTTAGTAATCTGCTCTTACGCCCTAAATAGTGTTACGAGCTTATGACTATAAAACATTTTTGAAAATTATGCGAAGGCCATCTAGGAAAGCAGTCTCTGTATCTTACAAGATGTTACGATAATAAAAAAAAGTCACATTTGATGTTTTCAGTCTTAATAAATCTTCTGGAGGACTCGTGTCTCAAAATCACGTAGAGTAGAGCGGCTGAATCACTATTATCAGTTGATAATTCAAGTTCTTCACGGGTCACGCAAAACCTCCAAGTCAAGGATCACGAAGAATAATTTCGCAAATTCACGTTTCACGGAAAATAAAATCAGATAATCACACATCACGAGAATACCCCTGTACGACTCTTTAATTATGAGCCGTTAGTATCAATCGCAAATTTAACTTCAATTTTAGCGCGACTCTATAGGAGTACTTCTATAAACCTTCATTCGAGATTTATGCAGTCGCAACCTCTAGGGAAGAGTAATTTAAGCTCTGTTGTTAAAATCTCTTTGAAGACTTTAAAAGATTTCCAAAACGGAGCTTAAATTACTTTTTTAAAAGACTTCATCAAAACGGAGCTTAAATTACTCTTCCTGGAGACTGCGGTTGCATCAATCTGGAATGAAAGAAAAATACTTTAAAAATGAAGCTTACATGTAAATTACTCTTCCGTAGAGACTGCGGTTGCATAAATCTGGAATGAAAGTAAGTCAAGCATACTACGGGTCTTGTAAGCGTGTGATTTTGTCTCTAAATTTGCAATAAATCGTACCAGATCTAGACAATTGAAAAGTTAGACGGGAATCAAATTCTTACGGAAAGCATAAAATTGGCCCATTAACAGCTCAGAAATTCTTTTGCAAAAATTATGCGAAGTAATATTTTAATGAACAAGTTTGCTTTCTATACAAGGCGCAAGAACAATTCAAGGTACAACGGTGAAGGATTGAATCACGTTCTGTTCTTAGCTACGGGAGAGAGGCAATATTTTACATTTTTTAAGATGTAAAGTGTTTTTATCTTTGACAAATGACTGGCTGTCATTTAATACAGCTTTCCGTGGGTTTGACATCATTCTACTAC
>JAHPZR010011132.1:0-52500 GCA_019787425.1 Platygyra sinensis | reverse complement strand
AGCGTAAATAATAATAGCGCACATGATCCTAAAGTTCTAAGACGGCTGTTGTACTCATGACAGAAATAATACAGTAATAGTAACTTTCTGGTTTTCAGTTCCACCAACAATCTATCCTTTAAAAGACATAATAGCAAATGATGGTGATAAAGTGGACTTGGAATGCGTTGCTGCAGGAACTCCAACTCCAACTGTGGAATGGCACTATCGTGGGAGTTACTACACTGGACAAAAGGTAATCTCTAAAGAATATCAACATAAGACTTCATCTTGGCAATGAAACAGGCACAGTTGTAGTTACGTCGTGTGTTACAGGTACAAACCACTGACTGGAAACTAAATGAAGTCGATGTAATGATGCTTGACTTCTCCTTTGAGCTATTTTCAGTTTAAAGCTAATTTTTAAGCTGTTTGCTCCTTCACAGACGTTCAAACGCAGTGAAAAGAAAGTTGCACAGATCTCATTTGCAAGAGTCCGCTTGGTAAACACTGGGGAATACACTTGTCGTGCAAAAAATGGTGCCCTTGATGGAAATGGTGATGTCATCGAGGCTGAAGAAACAATTAACCTCTTTGTGAGATGTACGTTTAGTGATGCACTAATTTAATTTTGTCATAACTAATACCTGGGAAAAAATTTTCCATGCACACTGGCTGAGCGTAATTGTCGATTTAAGAAGGGCTTTTGTTACTTGTAGAAAAGCTAAGCTATATGTTCAAGATTATTGAAACAAATAGAGCCATCTGATATTCCTCCTGTAAAATGAAGCCAAAAAAACTGGAGTGATACCTCATGATCTGCGACTACATAGCCTCATACGAAACAACTACACGACATGCTTGGTAATGAAAGTTGTATAAAGCAACGCCATCTAAATACATGTGGAGATTACAAGTATTCTAATCGGATATCCACGTGATTCTCACGTCAATCACGGGTGCTATAATGGCTTCCTTCACAATGTTTTCCTACGGATTTCAAAACTTATGAAAAGCGCTACAGACGTTTTCGCTCAAAAGAAGTTCTCAAAAGACATTTTTTATTCCAAAATTTGTTATAGAGACGATTAATTGGTAATTGGACTTCGTGTCGTACAATTCATAATGGTAATTGAACTGAGTGGAGTGCAATTTAGTGCGCACCACAAGTTTGATTTGAAATGACAAGTATTATTTCACCCCAAAATTGCACAACCCTATGTTCGATTGCCACTTTATTTGATCCATATGGAAATCGCACAATAGCCAAATTTGGCAAACAATGGCTTTTTTTATCTTTCAATTTCCTGCAATGTGATTGGTTAGTTTAAATAAGCCTTAAAATCTGATTGGTTGTTTTGTTTTACTGTCCCATCATCATTGGCTGAGAAAAAGATGCGATTTACAGCAAAAGATAGTGCGATTCGTGAATAAATCGCAATGCTGAGAGCCGATCACATTTCAAGGATAGCCAGTGATGTCAAAATGAATTTGAAACAGGGAGTAATCGTGCTCGTAATTTCAAGTGGGCCTCGCGCTCGTCCGGTTTTTAAATTACTTGCGCGATTACCCCCTGAAATGTACTCCACTCGGTCCAATTACTACTTATTATCCAACTGCAGCAAATACCGTCCTCTTCCAATGATAAATTTACTGACTACAGCAGATGGAAAATAAATCTCTTATTAGCTGTTTTGGTGTCTAGTATCACTGTATAGTTTTACTCGTTTGTTTGTATTTTATACGGCACAACTCGTAAAAATATACAGCGATACTAGACACCAAAACATCTAATGAGCTATATGGGGTAAGCATATAAACCTTTGTGGATGTTTTTTTCAAACAGCTGGAAAAAAAATCCCACAATTTTCAGAAATTGATTTGTTGCTGTTATGCTGATTTCATTTGCGCAGTAAGTGATGATTTCGTTGCGTATCCTATATGCTTTTAAAATTAATGGAGTATTTACAGCTAGTTGTTTCATCTTTCAGCTCCACCACAAATTAATGAGGATGCATCCCCTACGCCAGTATACTCTTTTGTGGGAAACAGGAAATCTGTTGTCATTACTTGTGTGTTTTATGGATACCCAGTGCCCATAGTGATCATGAGAGATGACAGTGGTACAGAGATTGCACTAGGAAACAGCACAGTATCCTATACTGTCAGTGATACAACCGAAGATGACTTTGGGATGTTTAACTGTACTGCTGAGAGCCCAGATGGCAAGGCTGAATATTTGGTGGAATTACGAAAAGCAGGTAACTATGAATTTGGCTACATTCTCGGTCAGAGTGGTGAAATTCTGATATAATTTGGCAATAATATGGCAAACTGTCCAAGGTAAAAAGAACTCTGATTGGTTTCCTGAGCGAATTGTTTTAACAAAATATTGAACTTATGACAAAACGGTCTCGCTCTTTCTTATTTGAGAGTTAAACCTGCAGTTAGCCACCATGTGGGCTGGAAGACATCACTACAGTGTACTGGTTACCGGCGAGTTATACCTTGCAGCCGGCGACTGCGCTCGCAATACGAGCGGCAGTCAAACCCGAGCTGTCCCATCGAAATTTAACGACACGGATGAAGGTCCTTTTCTCAGTTCGCAGCTAACGAAAATGCTTAACTTGCTTTGGTCTCAGACTTAACTCGAGAATTGTGGTTTCAATTTAACGAGGTACAACACTGTGCGATACCAGGAAGTAAGAGATAAGAATCCCAGCCTTGGGATCACTAAAACAGTAACCGCTAAAGAGCTACTGACAGTTAAAGATCAGCGACCTGGTTAAAATAGTCTGTTACAAGTTTGATGTGATCGCCAAAAACAAAGGTGGAGAAAGCCTTGCTGATGAAAGACTGATCGAAACAAACTTCTCTAGAGGTATTTCAGACTAAAACAGTGTACAGCACCCGAGAGACTCCCTTTTGGAAAGGTCGGGAATGCTTGTCGGAAAATTTGAATTAAATCCCTGAAAGAGACTAATCAGGGCGTGACTCCAGCTTTATTTGACCCCTAAAAGATATCACTAAAAACGGAAAAGTCAAGTTAAGTCAAACATCTTACAGTCTTACTGTTCATGAGGTTTTCAACTGGTATTTAGTTATTAACTTAACTTATCAATTTATTTACTTATTTATTTATTCTTTTCGTCTCTTTTTATTGACTGATTTATCACTTTGCTCAAGCTTTAGTGCCAACCTACCTGCATCACTAAGTTTAACTCGGCTCGATTAGCTTTTAGTTATCCAGTAAACATTACCAGCTTTTTTGTATTAATATATTATACTGTAAAGTTTAACTTTTTTATTTGGTAATAAAGCTTGTTGTTGTTGTTATTGTTGTTGTTGTAGTGAGACCAGAATTCGTGATTTCTACCCCTAAGCGATACAGCGGGCATCCCCGACCTGGTACATACCCTGCGAGCAGAGGTCCCTTCGATTTTCCTAGTAAGTTAGTAGGGAATGTAGACATAAAAAGGGAATGTAGACTTACAAAAGCGGGTACAGACCGCAAGTAATGCTGTGAACGTCTTTCTCGGATCTTTGCCACAGTCTCTCTCTCTACACTCGTCGCGAAGCTCCCTTTGGACTAAAGAGGTCGAAGATCATTTTGTAATTAGGTCTCCGAACCGAGTAATGGTTGTGACTTCATTAGTTCAAGTATTTCTCAGCACAACCAACATCTTTATTCTTACACAGCAATTTTTTCCGCGCATAAGTTGCAAAGCTACGTGATCCATTTGAGCACTCACACAAACGAGCTTTTAAATTCAACCAGCTTAAAATGCAAAAGGTCAACGTAAGCCAGATTTAAGTTATGCTCGTCGAAAAGATTGCCAAGTAAAACTGATTAGTCCTCTTTGATTTAAGTTAATCGAAAACTTGGTTTTGTCATCTTAAAGGGATCACGAAGTTTGCAGGTGCTGTAATTCTGAAATTATTGAATTGTGGGCTCAGCAACAAAGCAGAAGAAATTTCTTTGCCTCACTTTTTCTCTACGTTGTCGCCGCTGCGTAGTTTCAACTTTCCGCGTGCCTCCCACAATCGCTCAAACGCAATGCTCAGAGAATGTTTTTTCTTTCTAATAATTGTTCTACGTTTCTCAGTCACGTTTGCTTCTTGTTTTGCAGAAGACAGTGCACAGTCACGCTTGATATCCAGTGCTGCCCTAACAATCTTGGTTGGCGAGCTTCTCCATTTGCTCTGATGCCATCAACGTTCATAAGATGCAACTTAAGGCTCGTTTACGCCATAGACATAATCATAGGCATAGGTATAAGAAAGTGGGGACAACACATAGGCACGCAAGGCGTACAAGAGCAGTCTTTTTGGAGGAGTGGGAAAAATGACGTTGTTAGATTTCCTGGGATGGGAAAAATGTAATGCAAGCAATGCTTAGTTAAGGTAATCCAACGGGCTTATTTGGTTAAGAAGCAGCAAAAGCAAAATAAAAAGACTAGAAATTTAGGTTTTATTTAGAGTACATAAAGTTCATGACGTAAGTAGACATCATCAGTTGTATATTCTTGAGAGATGTAAACTTTGAAATTTTCTTTTAGCCCCCGTACAAGGTTTGTTTTTCAAATCGAAATATCGGACAATTATATTGTACTTGTTTTAATTTCATCGCTGTTTTATTTCTTTTCCTCTCTTCGCCGTGAGGATCAGTCTACCGTTTTTTGCATAGAATCTTTTGATTTTAACTGATCCAGGTCTCCAAAGATCCGGCACCCTTTTGCATTGGTTTGTCGTCGTGGTCTTGCCGATAGTAGAAGATTTGTAAACTTTGAAGGTTGTTAATAAAGGAAGATTTTGCTTGGCTGGTTGTGAATTGAGCTAAATAATGGTTGTTCACTGCTGAAAACAAAAGACAACGACAGGCCTACGAGGATAAACTGCGCCGTTGCGATGCGTTTTATCCCGGGGGGAATCTCGCATGGCTGGGTGAGGCTCCCGCTTTATTTAAATCCTAAAAAATACCACTGTTAAAAAATGTTAAACGCAGTGGGTTGAATTACCAGCCGCTATTCAGGAGTGGAGCCCACTCCAGTACACCAGAATTGACAGACCGCCGGAAATGGAGCCTAAAAAACGGTTTTTTTAAATTACTTCTTCCAGTGCACTCGAAAAGATTAACAACTAAATATAGTGGTGTTTCGTCATGAACACCCTAAGTGAGACCAGAAACCTTGATTTATACCCCCGAAGCATCCCCCGGCGCCCTTTTCATACAGGAGTCCCCCCGGAGTTAAGCCTTGAATGAGGTTTTCTCTCAAACGTGTGCGTTTTTCAAGAGACTTACCTTAATTGTATGATGTAATCGAGGGCTTTGACAGATGGTCTTTAACAACGGCTGGTTTTGTATTGTAACCCAGGTGTTTATTAAAGTTTTTTTAAGTAACTTAACGTCACGCAGTAGTGAGTGGTGTGTCGTGACAAATATTGTTTTCGCTGACGTAACGAGGTGGACTGGGTTGTACCTAGAGTTTTCACCTTCGCTTGCAGTTAGGTAGTCTACCTCGCAGCCGCTTTTAGTCTCGTCACGCAACGCTCCTCCCACGAGACTAAAAACGGCTGCGAGTGAGACTAGCAGTCAGGGCATTCTGGGTTATTTTGGCCACGCACAACACACTGCCTTTAACAAATTGAAGAAACCTGATAGTAATAGTAGTTTACTAAGTTAGAAAAACACCAACGAGAATTATAAACCACAAAGGCAGAAAGATGGTTAAGGATGGAGAAGATTAACACGAATTACAAACAAACTTGAAAAATTTAGGCCAAACTTTTCAAGATCAGCGAACAATGACGCAGCTTCTTTAATCCTTCGCTTAATCACCACCATCGAGCGACGAGAGATGCGACGAATTCGAGAAGTGTAGTCGGCATTTCCAACAGAGAACTCAAAGAAACAGAGAAGAAAATCACCGAAAATAGCGAAACCATTAGCTAAGGTATGATAACCTAACATGAGTGAGACCGTAGGACAGGACTACATGACTGAATATCACTTCGGTTAGTCTACATCACACTCAGGTTAGCCTGTTTACGGCCAGCTCTCAATAATGGCATTGGTTTTTTTCTTGTTTCGTTTAACTTCAAACCTGGAACCTGGCGCAGTCCTTGGCGCACCGTCAAAGCTCGCGCATGCTTATTACGTTTTTCCGCTCTGAATGGTAGACGTTGCTCGAAACAGTTCCTTTGCTTTAAAGTTAATTCTGTTCTAAACGATTATGAACGAGACTTTACAAGATTAGACCTTCTTTGAGACAATTACCAGACACTTGTACGTGATCGATCAATATTCGGTATAAATTAAAAAGAGTTAAATTGATCTTACAACTTCCTGCAAGACTACCAGATACCAATGACTCACGTTTAGCTATCATAGACGATCAGTTCTTAACCGGATCATCCGGTTGTGCACGTGCTAGATTGCGTGAAATGTTTTTCAGTGGTTGCCAAACTTAAACAATTTATTACCATGTTACGTGGGCACCGTGTTTGTCACAGATGTCCTCGGGCATTAGTCATACTTGATATTGCGTATGGGAAATAATTTAAAAAAAAAAAGAAAATAATATCATATAAAAAACAACACTTCCGCTCGTCCACGGTTCAATGCGCTAAGCTCCTTATTTCGATCGAGAATTTCGAAGACGTAACGATAGAAGAGAAAATCTGTAAAAAAAATTCGTCGAAATTCAACAATTCCCGTACCCGTGTGTAAAGTTGCAGGTGGTAGGGAAAAAAATGAACAGTGGCACGTTATATCGCGTGATGGCACAAAACGTGACGTTGCATAATATTAATACTTTCAGAATAAAACATCACGTACACGCTGTTTTCGTCGACGTCTGGAAATTTTGTTTCTGTCTACAATGTATTCAAGAGAGTGTATAGTAGTTGAAAAACAAGCCAAATAAAATAATTGTAAAATTTGCAAATTATTTTTTTTTCAGAATCAATTTGGTGGCGAAGATATACAAGTAAAAACTTTGAACATTTAAGAAATAAACACGTTACTACGTGCTCCGTGTATGATAACTGAAATTATTACAAGCCTTTTTTCGCAAAAAGAGAAAACGTAGCTATTTTTTCGTGTTTTCAAATCTGAAGAAACATCGAAACAGTTGCAGAAATACACAAGACGCCTACGCCTGATAAGACGACAGTTTTTCTCCTCCTCCATATCACCCCCCGCCCCCTTTTATCAGAAGAACTCTATAGGGGAATCTTTGAATACAATATTTGCCTTATCAACACATAAGCCATTCCGTTTCCAGTGGCGAATCCAGACTTTGAGCTAGGGAGGGGGCCCGGTGCTATTTTACTTGCCTAGCCGGCTTTTATTCCTTCAGTCATTTCTTCTTTTTTCACTCAACTGTAAGGGGGAGCGCTCCCCACCCCCTCGGGCCCCTCCCCTAGATGGTTTCTGCTCAAGGAGTACAAAAATATCAATTCAGAACACTGGAAAAAAAAAAGAAAAACAGCACAATTAACTCTCCGAAGGAAGATAAGCAAAGCGACGGGGGTTTAATTTGACAAAGAATATATGAGCTCAATAGTAATTTAACTTTGCATTTCTCGAAAGCAAATTCCTCCCTGAATACTACAGCCAAAGAACCATACATTTCACCAATTACTAAGTTACACAAGGTCTTTAAATGTTTGTAATCAATTCGTGTTTTGCGTGATTCCCTCTCTGCACAATGTCGATGTTAAATGTACACAATAATGACGTCAGCAAATGTTTTTTAGTTTTCAAAACAGCGTCGTTAAACCGGTATGATGGCCAGCATAAACAGAATAACATAATATCGATTTAAATAGGGAGATAATCATAAATGAAATCATTGTTTTGTATTGGAACGTTCAGGTCCAGCCAAAAACACGCAACATTCAAATGCAACCTATTGAAACCGTGTTGCGGCACAGCATGCTGCACACGTGTCTACCCCATGTTGCACCATGCAATATCTTGGAAAAGGGTGGCCAAACACGCGCAACTTGTTGTGCGCCAAGGGGAGGGGGGAGGGGGGGGCGGTACTCTACAAATTCCTACACAGGGAGCCGGGCTCCGCGTTGAGAGCTAACCCTTTTGTATACCATTTTGACAGACTGAAAAGGTTTTCCTTTCGTATACCTTAATTGAAAACACTGGCCCGTATTATCAATAAATCGTCAGAAAGGAAGTATTCTTATCACTTTCATGTAATGCCTAATAAATAAAATGATACAGCCATAATGTTTGTTTGAAATATTTTATTGAAAAGCCCTTTAAACTAACTAAATGACAGATTTCCCAACCCTTTCACATACCTTAACTCGTGAAATCCCTGACCTTTTTATATACCTTCAGCCTAAAAAAAGTACTCCTTTCGGGGGAGTCACACCGTACAGGTCAGTTTAGGGAGTAGCTACGGGGAAGGAGTTGTGCGCGACAATGTTGCAGTTTCTTTTATGAAATTCGAATTGAGAAGAACACCTAACACGAGATTCAAGCAAAAAATATCGAATAACGCTAAACAAACATCAAGAAACTAACAAAAGAACAAGGATGATTCAGATTCACAAGAACGTTGATTTCTAATTGCAGGATCAATGACAATACGGAAAAATATCTGCCAGTAAAATTATTTAAGATGACGTAGTGCGTTTAAATTCAACGCACTAGATTTATATTATAAGTTTAATTATGTTGCATTCAAGAGGCCTTTGCTCGTATTCATCTTCATCTTTTATTGATAAAGATGGGCTCACACCAACTAATTTTCGTCAGGATTATTTTCCATAGCACTTTTGTTACTCTATTTTTTTTTTTTCATCAAGAATGTTGTTTTCCCAGTACAGGCTGAATATTCTTATTTTTCTGCCGATTTTAGAAAATATTCTTGTGAATAGTCTTAGATATTGCGTGGCATTTCCCTTTTATTGACTTCGACGGTCTTGAAGCAATCTCAATGGTCCAGACTGCGGAAATAAATCCTGATATAACGCACTTCTCACAGAAATGTTATTTACATCGAACATACACGGCCAGTGTTGTTTCGGTTTTTCTTGGCTTAGAGAAAGGATTTTATACGGTTTAGTTAAACACATAATTCCACTGTGTTTACAAATTTATAATACACAAAATGATATTCTTTTCAAAATCTCAGGTTCTTGTTTATTCAGTTACAATTTCGCAAATTTCAGCGTCCAAATTTGTATATATAAAGAGAGTGTTATGAATAAGACATTATTTAATGTAGGGCGCGTTCGTTTGGGATATTCCGGAATGGGAATGTATTCCGGAATATATTCCGGCTATTCTGCTCCTGGGAGCAGAATGGCCAGAATGGAAATCCAGGTATTCCGGAATGAGAATAGCTCCCAAACAAACGCTTACTCGCATTATTTCAATTATTCTTATTCCGGATTGATCCCAAACGAACGCGCCCTTAGGTTGAAATGATCATTATTCGGAATGCACTTATTCCAAGCATTTTTTCCGTTTATATCGGTATAGCTTGCACCCGGTTGAAATATTGGTAAAGTAACATGGAATACACTGCGTTACTACACGTGAACATATGGAAGACCAGCTCCCAGTTGGCTTGATAGCTCAGTTGGTAGGCGCTGCATCGGTATCGCAGAAGTCGTGGGTTTGAATTCCGTTCATGCCTGAATTTTCTTCAGATTTTAATGTCAAAGCAGCTTAAGTTGTGTATTAAACTGCGATGATCAGTCATGTCTTCATAGACTGCGTCACTACTATCTAAAAATTCTTCTTTAAGAGCAGGTGAACTAAAAAAAATCAACAGGGAAATTCCGCACCAGATTTGTCAAGCGGAAGTCATTAGCAAGCTATACTATAGCATCTTTTGTTGATATCGGTGACTGATATCAGCAAATGATGCTTGGAATTTACAGTCAATTCAAAATATAATTTTTCACGTTGTTATTGTAAGATAGTTTTGTGCTGGTATGTAGATTCGTTAGCATGCAGGTCAAGTAAATATTTAAGGAATTTGTCAGTTAGGAGTTGTCACTTCGACGGCATCTCCGCTTTTGATCAGTTCATTTCGGAAATTTTGTTTTAGTAATTTTCAGTGTTTTTGTTACTACGTTTTTTTGTGTTAATAGCTATCCTAGGTCGATTTAAGTCTGATCAATAAACGAGATGCCCCCTCCTAGATCCTATGACTGGTGTTTTCTTACTTGTACTAAGTTCGAAATTATTTTGTTTTCGTTTCACTGCAGAGTGATTAGATAACAAAGCTAAAGAAAGATTGTTTTAACCTAAATTAAATATTTACAACTGAAAATGGGAAAAGATCAGTGTACATTTTTCATCGTGTCTAGGACCTTATCTAGTGTTTTCTTTCCTGACAGAGAAAACCTTTTCTTCATCAGGACCCCCTTAATCGACCCTTAAATTCCAATGTGATCGAATGCAGTTTCTTATACGAACACAAAAATCACTATCACATATTCAAATTACTAACGACTCAGAAACACAAATTTTCAATATTATAGCTTATTTTAGCCAATTTTTGTCACTCCATATTCGTAAGTTTTATTTTAATCTTCCTTTCTAGTGATATAGACCTTAACAAAAAGAGAAGAGATACTAAGTTAATTACACGATGTTTCGTTATTAATGAAGATCTTTCTAGTGATATAGCTTTAATTAAACTTGCTGGTGAACAATTAGAGTGCGCCACCATATTAGCTAAGCGAATATTCACATTAAATCAATATTGTACTGTAATGTATAACGTATTTACTGAGCTTATTTACGGGGTTATTCTAGTCAATTTAGAATAGGCATGAGCTCAAGA
Source organism: Platygyra sinensis (assembly GCA_019787425.1). Classification (NCBI taxonomy): domain Eukaryota; kingdom Metazoa; phylum Cnidaria; class Anthozoa; order Scleractinia; family Merulinidae; genus Platygyra; species Platygyra sinensis. The sequence goes on along the minus strand of JAHPZR010011132.1, from coordinate 41,695 downwards.
GATCCTTGAATCCTGACTGTTAAGGTGGGAAGATCGTGGAAAATGGAGGCCCTTTTTAAACTCGAAAAATGGCACACTGTTCAAGCGAAAACCATACCTAAGAATAGTTTGAACTAACAAGTCGTTTTTGTTTCCTTAAAATTCTGCTGGAACATACGCAGTTTACTGAGAACAGCGACCCAAAAACACTCAAGGATATACCCTATGGAATGAAAACATTAAATTATATTCTGTACCCCCGATTCTGTAGCATGTGCCTATATGGCTCACATGAAACAATTTTAACAATTTTGTCTGGCATGCACGTGGAAGGAAATACACTGGACAGAAGCGGTTCGTGAGCTCCAAAGTGGCGAAACATGCCCTTTTTTACCATGGTGTATTTGCTTTTGAAACCATTCAGGGTGGGTTTTCTCGTCAACAGTCACGTGCGTACGGACGAGAACTCAGAACAATTGACAAGTTGCCCGTCACTGTGGTTTTTGTTCGGCCTCTGTGATTGGATGAAAAGATTTGGGAAGCCAGCGTCAAACATCGCCCAGAATGCCGCGACATATCCGGGAACTTTTTATGTGTGCCGGCGCTAAATTCAAAATCGATTAGAGAAACGTGCGAGTAATAACAAAGAATACAGACAAAAAGCGGCCACCAGCACGTACGTTCTTCTGTTTCACGGGCATATTAACTTCTCTGGCCAGGTAGTAGCATATGAAAATTGTAGAGAAAGGACTGATAAATGATTTGGAACGAAAAAAGGTCTCTACAAGTATTATCAAATTTGCTTTGAAAATAGTCTATTTTGGGAGCTTTCTGGTATGGAAGCTGTTCTTCAGGCGGAAAAGGTTGGAAAGCCAACAGAAAGATTGCTTAAGAGGTTGCAACTAAAATAGCGCTCAAATCAAGTCCAGAAGCATCTCTTCATAATCTTTTTCCAATGCTATGTTCGCAACAAAGTGAACAATCCTTGAAATGAAGTTTGCCAATAAAGGGGCTTGGAAACGTACATGTAGGAAAATCATAACGAGAAGGTTCTGATTTTGGCCGTGAAGCTTCCCCATTACACACAGGTCACAATGCAGTCAATAATAACTTTATTAATAGCAACAGGTATCAGTTTGGGGTTCCAAGCCACTAATAACAAGACAACGTAATTTTTCAATTTAATAATAGTTTATCTTAAAACTTCCCGGTGAATGCCAAATTAAGCTCGTCTTTGTCTTCTTTGATTTTGCAGCCAGAGTAAGATTTTGATTACAACTGTTTTCTTAATTGGATGTTCATGCAGTGACGCGACGCAGTGTTTATAAGTCTTAATTATATTGTCCATCTAAGTTGCTTGCACAGAACTGCACGCTTACAATATAATTACCAATAGTGTATCACCCATTGTGAATTTTTTTTTTCAATGCAAAAGAGAATATGCCGGTTTAAGTTCTCGTTTAATAGAAACTAGATTTCAGGAACATCGTTTGGCGGAGGAATTCGTCACGTAGTCATGAATGTTGCCCTCTCAATAGACACTCAGTGCTCGTTTCGGAAAGCAACACGTTCAAACGTCGCATAAAGCCGGTTACGAAAGCCCTCCCTGAATAGAGACAATGGCTTCCAATTAGAACCTATGACACCTCGACATGATAAACCATTCTTAACATCGGATGAAGTTCGGTTGAACCACAAGAAAAATTCCACTTGTTAACTTCTCTTTCACTCTGGCAGAATACAGGAAGTTATTTTGAATCTTGATATAATTATTGTAATTAAAAGGATACACAGGCAAAGTTTAGAACTTGGCCAATGTAAATAAGGGGGTTACGTGGAAACGCCCTATACAAAGCGATACAGCTCAGATCCATAACCTTCTAAAACATTCGATCACATAAAAAGATTTTTTCAAGGCTAAATCTCTCCTTACAGACTGACATGTCCATACGAAGGGCACCTCTAAAGTACGGAGTGTTATTTTACACCATTAACATGCACGCCTCAGATCGAGCAGGCCGGGTTCGAACCCTGGCCGCGGCCTTTGTGTTACTGGACTGACGAGACACTTTCCTCTCACAGTGCCTCTCTTGACAAAGGTCTCTAAAAGGATACCGGCGACTTTATTGCCAGGAGTAACCTTGTGATGGACTAGCATCCCAGCCAGGATACATCATGGTACTGAATTGGAGATGAACGCCGGCCTGATGCATAGCGTGAGTCTTATTCAGCATTCACTTATACCTCTGTACACGTAATACAGATAAAACCAAATTGATTGCAAAGCTGGTACCACGGCACAAGGGCAAAATTTATTGGCCAATAATTCAACTAGCAGAGCTAGTCTTCTTCAAAATATTTGAATTTAGGTGATATACAATGGCAGTTAATGTTTAACTAATAAAAGTAACATGAACAGTGATATATAAGGTTACAAATGTAGATAAATGTATATACAACACTGAAAGATGCAAAGAAAATTACGCTGTTCACGCCTACAACACCTGTCTAACACAAAGGGCTATCAGAAGGTAAAACCGAGACACAAAATAAGAATTTTCACATCAAAACGAAACTTGTTTGTTATTATACAGTAAAACTTACACAATTCTAGCATCCAGTTATATTTAAATACAAGATGCAATGTCAAAAATAATGTGAAAACAATTTAAACGATGAGATTGATGCAGGACTTGGTGAATGAGTGAAGAAAGTAAATAAAAGCAGAGAGAAAATCACTTCATAAGCTCGCTTTCCCTTCCGTGTTGCCATATGGTTTACTTACTCGACAATTCTGACGGGGTATTCGTTGTTTAGGTTGTTTTGACCTGCAGGGCGGAATTTCTAAGATCTGGTTACCGCTATCCCTCTGAAGGTAGCATTTTCCGCTGTCCTCCATACACCAAACAAGAAACTTAATCACCTCATTATCTTATCGCTTTGCGCCGTTTACAAAAAACACCGGTAATGAAGTCAGTTCGGCTTTCCGTCACATGCATAACACGGACAGCATACCATCGATAAGGACCGACAGGAGGTCACCAAGGAAAAACCAACCCACAAGGTAAGTACAACTTGATTATATAAGTTTGTCCACCAAAGGATACCAACGTCGCTGTGTTTTAAAAACCAGTGGGCGACAGCTCAGCATGGAAGCGCCCGAGGGGAGCACGATTCAATTGAAAAAGCGATGCGTGATCTCTTGTTTACGCGGGAGCAAGTCGACCCGCTCGGCTCTGCATTCACAAAACAACACTTAGCATTTGTCATGTAAACCACATAAAAGAACAATAGGCACGCTAATTTAGCCGCAAGCAAATCGTCGAATTACAGCGTAGCTTTAATGAAGGGATATGTTTTCTCGTTTCACTACCAGACCAAAACTGACTTGAAATTCACCTCCATGTTGAAACTCAAAACCAAATCTTTGGCGTTCATTTATCGAGTAGGAATGACAACAAGTGTTATCTTCGACTGTGGAAAGCCTGTTTCAATTAAGAGTTTGTTTAACATCCAGAACAAAAGCCTTCTCTTAACCATTCTTTTCACCTCAATACATTTGGCTTGTGCTATTTCGTTGACACTTGTTCACAATAGCGCCTGCAGAGCGCTTTTGAATGTTTCTTTTTATTTTTTCGTGTGTATCAACAGCTAATCGCTTGAAGAAACAATCATAAATACCTCAGACCTCTTCAAGCAAAACCACAAAGCAGATGAAAACAGCTGAGAAACTGCACGTATAACAATAGGTGGGTAAACCTCATTGTTTCGTGAAAAAGCATTCAATTTTTTTTGCTTTTGCTCGGGTGAAAGTAATTGTTGAAATATACCACAAAAAGTCACATCATATACAGTGGGCTCAAGTGCCTTCAACGTCTCTCGTGACTTCTCGTGTGTTTTTATGTGGTTAGAAAACATTTGTAAATTGTTGATAAAATTATTGAACAAAGGTTGAAGCAATTTCCGCTGATTTAGCACATTTTAATATTCTTAGCGTTTTCACTTACGTATAAGTATTGGTATAAGCGACATACCGAGAAGCAGTAGAGTGATTCTAAATAGCGTCTTGTGCGGGGAATATTTCCCAACTCAAGATGCTTATTGTAAACGTCTTTTTCTTTGTCGCTATTGAAAATCAGGCTTAAATCTGCAACCATGGACAGACCCAGTGAAAACAACTCACTCTGTACGAAAAATGTTAAAAGTCACGTTCTGCTCTCGATTATCGCCAAGCGGAAGCATACAGTCTGTTTAAAATTCATAGCGACAAAACAATTTAGAAAAATATATATTTAGAAGATAAAGAACAATTAGCAGGTCAACAGCTGACCGTCCTATGTCTTCAAGCAGCTTAACCCGCACGTACACTGGTTACCTGAACAACTGCTAAACAACCAGCTTGTAACATTCTCCTTAGATGTCTTCTTACATTTCTCACTGTAATGGTAGAGAGAGTTTGATGCTGCATCAAGGAAAATTCCCTTTGTGAATAACCAGCTTGCTCTCGTGTTTGTGCCTTTGATGCGTGAAAGAGTTGCGCGCGAACTCGAGAAAAACATGCGTCAAAAGTAAATAACATCTCTGTACCTTCAAATGTTGAAAACGCTTAGCAGATAAACGAAAATAAAAGTATTATAGTGCAGACCACACGGGTAAGTTTTTTCAAATGCAAACTATAAAGATGGAAACAGCAAAACCTCCGATAAATTTCGTTAGCTGTCCTGCCAGATTCACTAACTGTCAAGTGAAATTGAAAAATAAACCGACCTAAATATAGGGAAGTTATCACAATTCAGAGTGGGCTGCAAGTATTGGTCGAGTTGAGATACAGATGATCTCGGTCAAAACAAAACTTTTTTTTATCTATCGCAAAATAAACATAGTACTGTCTAGAATTTCTGACTCGGTAAACCGCAGTTCATATCTGTACCAGCTCAAATCGACATTGCAGTACGTCAGAAGTCCCATTTGTTTTGTCAAGTAAGTTCAAAATATTCGTTAATGGCTTTGTCTTTAGCTGGGTTAAGAAACCTGACATGACGTTCGCAGCTCTGATGTGCTGATTTCCATCTATGATCAAACGATTACCGTATAAGCGTAGCAATTCCAGAAGCTGGAGGTAAGCCGAGAGTATTGATCTCTTCGCCGATAAACATGAAAGTTTTGGAGCAAGTAATTAACATTTAAGGCATTGAACAAGACTTACAACAGTATAAGTATAAGTATAATTTATTTACCGTCAGGTACACGGGGAGTGGTTGCCCAATCTCCCGAGCCGGAGGCTCATGATAAAAGTGACTGACTAAAAGTACATTTAACAAAGTCTAAAATTCTTAAATCTAAATTACTAATCATCACGCAAAACTATTTACAAATGTAAACAGAATTTTAAACAGAATTTTGAGGTTTGTTTACAAAGTCATCAGAGGCAGCGAAAGGGGTTTTCCTCGACTGCCGACAAAAATGGGGGGTGTTGAATATATTACGGTTTCTGTGTGTCCGCTTGTCGGAACTTGTTATTGGCTTGTGTCGACGCATTTGAAGGAAAAAAATCGTCGACTTTAACCGCGTTGCTGCTTCAAAGTAAGGCTTTACCAGTGAATCAAAGTGAGAGCTCAACATGAAAAGACAGGCGGAAAGCTACTGCATGCTAATGACTCACGCAGGTGGAAGGGTTTTACTGTAATGTAATTAGTGTTGATAAGCCATTGGTGTCTTGGAACGTACTCCTAATATAGCTTGACAGAAAGAAAAGACTCTCAAGTTCATTGCTGGGATGAACGAGAGAAAATTAAACCAGGTCACACAGTTTCACGACATCCATGCATGTATTAAAATAACTCTACAATAAAAAGTGCATTAGCATGCCTATATAAATTTCAACACAGACAACAGGTTCGAAACAGGCTAACAATATCTCCCAAGCGAATACGCAAACTGGGGACGCAAACTGGGGACGCAAACCCTTTTGAAAAACTAATATATGCAACAATGTTCGCGTCCGTTGGGAATGCGCGTGCGCAGTTAAACAGCGTGTGCGCGACCTTTGTATTTGATCCTTTTCACTGAAAGCGTGCAGTGTGCGCGATAGGAAAACCGTGCTCCCGTGCGCTCTGTTAACTAATTTAACACCTCTTGGCGTCTGTAACGGTTTTGTACCCCTTTGCTGATATCCAACAGGTCTTTGGAGCAGCCATGGTGAAGTTACTGCTAGTGATCGGAGCTGTGCTTATGGTGACCGTTAGTCGCACGGGTAAGTGAGTGAGAACTTATTGTAAATAAGCGTGTCGACATATTCCCGAGTCCCTTTTCTGAGTGTCGACGCATTCAGCGCTGGTGGCTTATGCTGGTATCAAATTTCCAAAACATTCACGCTCGGGTTAAGATCTTGGCGATAACGACACAGCGAAATCTTCGGGAATTTAATACGTTTCTTTAGCCACACCTTCGCAAGGTTAAAATAATTTGAATGTTGATTCTTTGCTACATTGAGCATATCTTTCGACGTGGTTGTTGTTCTGTGGTGGGCGCGAGACCAAAGCAAAACCCCAGGAAACATTCGTGCTTGATCTGAAATTTGAGCCTCGTTAAATGGCCAAAAGCTTTAAGCCGCTTATATCACTTTTCCACTCGAAACGATCGCGATTTGACTCTTCTACTTCGCGCCCAAGAGTTTGAACCGTAATTACTGTACCCTGGAGGCCGCTACATTGAGGATACATATTTTGTTTAGTGAAGCATAGTACGATACTTCACAGGGTGTAGATTTTAGCTGCTTCGCCTACTGAGGAATTGTTGAGTGCCTATTCAGTGTGAAAACTCTGCGATGGCAACTAGAAATTGATAAACCCCGCGCAGCAAGCTTAGTCAGATTTGTCTATACCTTCGAATAAACCGCGCTTAACAATTAAAAAGTTGGAAGGAAGTCAAATTCTCATGTTTGTAAGCTTTGACGCGCATTCACTGGGTCAAAGAGAGTCTTTTGTACCTAATGCGAGTAGTGGACTTAATATTTAAGGAGGCTATGTTGATCGCTGTGTTAGCTCGCTTCTTGTTTGAAATTTCCATGGCCGATACTGATTCATCAAGTATGCGATATTATCAAACGAGTATTCCTTTGGGGCTGAGCTTATACTGTGTGCATTTTATTTCGCGTTAGTAAGCTCGGCTTTTCTACTACAGTTCTACGATGCGGTACGTACAGAATTACTAAGACCACATCGAATTGATCGCGTACTCGGTCTTATAGCTTCGCCGCTGCAATGTTGTTGTTTTTCACGTCAAACGCATCATTAGGCAGCAGCGCTCTTTTTGTTTTACAAAACAACCAAACCAAAGTCCATCTGCGATCTTCAGCACGCCAACTCAAACAGCAAACAAAAGATTACGCACCTTTCATCGGCTGAGCAAGGGGATTAAGTTTCATTTTCAACAAGACTGTCCTTTGCAATTTCTTATCAAAACACTGTCATCGTATATCGGAGGCAAGCGCCGGTGCATTTGTTAAAAGCTCGTGTCAAGCAAGCGAAATATTTGTTTCATGCAGTTGGGTTTAAAAGCGAAATTCCCTTCACTCAATACAAGTAATATATGTTAGTCGCTGAAGACTGTTGCAAGCGACTTCCAGTGCGGTTTATCATGACAATTCACTAGTTACGGAACTACTAAGATAAAAGGTATCACATAACCTCATTTCTAAATCTCACTAGAATAAAAGAATAGAAATTAGAAATGGAATTTTTGTCGTTAATGCTTGCATGACTCAATGACGACGAAAGAACTCTTCGCCATGAAACTAAATAGACTAAATATTGGCTTTCGCTTTTCGAATTCCGTGAATCGTTTTCTTCTCGTGAAAAAAAAAAAACTGAATTCGTCTCATTAAGTTCCCTTACAACTGAAATCGAAAAAGGTCAAGAGCATTTTAAAATTTGTTCTCTTTAAAGAAACAGCCTGTGGCAAAAATAACTTATAGGGAATTTGACAAAACACGCTAAAGGCATGCTGAAGTTTTCAATTCCAAAAATATGTCTGATGCGAGTAAAGTCATTTCCATTTGTTTTGTGCAAGACTTCAGAGATGCGCATACATTTAGCAGTTGACCGATATTAACACTGGATAGGAATTAAGTGAAATCATCTGTCAAAAATGTCAATGACATTATATCAGGAAACATTTTAAAAGAAATATGCAAATTTCATCCGGCAAGACCACGAAAGTTTCAAAATAGGCCAATGTTTCGCGAGTACGATGACCACAGATAAAATTGTGTTCCGCTAGTTTGAACCAAAAGATAGAAATGACAAACAACGTAATTCTTTGGTGATTAAGTTGAAAGGTAGTGCTAGATGCATCTCAGTTGAGAATGGAAACAAAAGAAGTCAAAAATTTAACTGAAGCTAAGTGAACTGGTGGTTTTCTAAAAACTGAAACAAGAACTGAAGAAGAAGTTTCAACCGAGAAGATAAATACCAGCTAATACTATTGTTTGATATTAGTCAACAGGAGCTGGTTGTAATTGCAAATTTAAATTATCCGAGACAATGTTGGACTGTAAACAGGATGTTTCTACGCCTTTGTTAATAAAATTTCAAAAGAAAAAGTTATACTTCGCAGATTTTCCTTTGACATAAGTTTCATTCTCTGTCGGACAATCTTAGGTTAAGTATTAGAGTGATGACAAGTGCTTCAACTAGTAATTGAACAATTACCATACAGTTGCCTTTTGAAGTACATGTATCGCCGTTAACGGCTTGCGTTCTCATTCTCTCGTCGCGAAGATTTATCATTTTACGAGGATCACGCACTAACCACCTGCAGAAAGAAAATTTGACAATTAATTTCTTATAATAATTAGCACGTTTAAAAAGTTGAAAATATTACATCGAAGATACACATTTTTTTTTACACTAAGTTTCATTACATGAACATACATTGTACATTTACCTGTGTAAAGGATCTTGCTACATTGAATTTTTTGGTCACTGATGCGAATCCAAACGTCACCGAAAAACATTTACACGTGTATTTCAACAGAAAAATTCTGATCAAAAGTCCATTCAATGTTGTGTGAAAAATGCATTTTCAGCAGATCTACAGCAATAAAAATGTAGTTATGTAAAACATGAAGATAACTTATTGACAACATTTCAGTTAGCTAATGCATGTTAAAGGCAGTATGAAGGCTACTACAAAGATCATATCTAGCACAAGAGTAACTGCCCCTCATTTGTGAATGTTATCAAGCTATTTGACACGACGAAAGGAAAAAATATATATATATTTAGCTATATATATATATACAGCTATATATATATATATATATATATTTAGAGTCGCCTGATGATTGCTTCCAACGAAGCATGAAACTCTGAGTAGCGATTAAATGTCTTGGACCAAATAATCCAACTCTTTGATTATTATTATCTATTGCTCTAGTCTAACTATTGAGCACTCTAATAGCCGATGAGGATTTCAACTCACTATTTGGTTATATCTATATATATCTATATATATATATATATATTCCAACCGACTTGTAAATGTAATTATTGTCTGTTCACTCCTATTTTATTCCAAAACAAAGTACTATTCTTTTGAAATGTTTACAAAATGAGCAACTGCTCAATGTATTTAGAGCACGTGAATTCAAAACAAATGAACACAACAAGTTGAAAAAGCTTAGTTTGGACAAATTTTATTTTTGTACCCTGAAAGCTCTTAATTTTCTAATGCAACAAGGGTTTCAAAAATTTAAAAACAATTACATAATATATTATTTGTTATTGTTTTCGTACTTGCATACTGATGACATGGAGTCAGACATTGGTTATTCAGATTTAGCTATGTTCACCTTTTTTCTGGTTAGCTGCCTGCAGCTTTGCCATCTCAATGCAGAATAAGATAGAAAAGAGTTTCTTAGTTTAGAAAGCTGCCATGACAACTAGATGGCACAAAAATCTATTTATCTTTCAACTTGGTGTCCTGAATCCACATCAGATAAACAATTACTGTTTTTCATTTAATTAATACAATCATGCATGTTTGCTTTCCAAATAGCTTGCATGTAACATCACACAACTTGCTTTGCTTTGAAGAGGGCTAATATGCTCAAAGCAGCGGCTTTTCGACTCCACAAGGTTCTGATTTTTTGCAATTCCCACCTTGCTCTAAGGGTTTTTTTTCTAAGTACTCTGGCTTTTCACCCTCATGAAAATTTCCAAATTCCAATTAAACATTTTACATGTAGAGGACCTGTGTATGAAATCCAGCCATGGTTGATGTGTTTTTTTTTGTAAGTATTGTAATTTACAAAATATTTATTTATTTGTAAGTTGATAAATGACTGTGTTGCACTTGCTACCAAGACAGCATAAAAGTTTTTCTTGCAACCAAAAGCTTTGCTAAACAGCATCTGTGACCAGTTACAAATCTTGAATCTTCTAAGGACTGCTACTTGACTCTTAAAGAATCTGTAACTTGAACCCATGAGAATAACTGGGCACTGACAAATTATTACTTCAAAAAGAATACCCAGATCCACACAGAAGGGTTTTTCAGTTTGTAACTCCACTCCACCCCAAGCAACCCCTTCCGAATTTTCTTATTGACCTACCATATGGAATGGTATACATAGAATTTTTGGAAATGTAAAATGTTGGTGATTAACCTGTAAATGAGTCCATGTGAAGAGAAGCAAGACATGTTCATAAAAGCTTCCTGCTACAGAAAGTCAAGACCAATCCAAACATGCATTCGATGTAATACAGAACATAAAACAATATTCCCCAGTACGGCTCGAGCTAGCTAGGTTAGTAAGTAATTTATTATATGGCACTCGGGCCACGCTTGTTTTGACTTTTCGAAAACAAAATACACAGCCAATGACTGTTTCCATGGAAACGGTCCATATGGTGAAATCCTGAACTAGAAAGAACCAATCAGAATGCTCGGATTGACCTTGCCATAAAATAATTGTTCTTATTTTTCCTCAATTGCTTTACAGACGGAGCAGTAACACTGCCAGTTAATTCAGTCAAAGCCCAGCAACAGAGAACTGTTCCTTTTTCATGTACGATAACAGGAGAAAGTTTTGAAGCTTGGGTAACACCAGCCAAACCAGCACGACCAGGAAGACCGGCTATACCAAGTGAGAGAATCCCAGCTTCTCAAACAGAATTTGTGAACAGGAGAAAAATCAGTGTATCTGGAGACACTTATGAACTAACAATAGCAGACGTGACAGTTGAAGATGGTGGCGAGTACATCTGTGAAGGATCAGTTGGCAGTGCAGTATTCACTCTTCAAGTTGATTGTAAGTGTAAATTGTGCCTTCTTAAAGCAGGGTTGTCTAAATAAGCCGGCAACTGGCGCATTTCACAGGCTATTTTGAATACTGCGCTGGTTACGCCGAATGTTAGTAGGTCAGTTCTGAGGCTGATATTGGAGAAATAAAATGGAAATAGCCACTACTTTTTGGATGGAACCTGCTACTCAAAAACCTACTGACAACCCTGTTAAAGCTCTCAAATCTATCACAAATAACAGGCCTGCCTAGCTCAACACATGTCCCCCCACATGTCAGTGGTAAGCGAGCACCCAAATGGTATCTGAGTGGCCAAAGGTTCAAATTCTGTCTGGGACTCAGAGACATAATGCTAACTGTAAGAGCATCCCAAACAATAAGTACTTAGTGTAGGGTGGGGAATAACCTGCAGTGGAATAGCATCACATCCAAAGGGATGTAAAAGCTATTAAGACCTGGGTGAAGGTTGATTTATACAATGGGATGACAACCTACCCTTATCCACTTGTAATAACCAATTTAGACCTTTGCTCAAACAAAAAAGCAAGACAAGTTTACCTCGCCTTTTGTCAGGCAATATGTATACTCCTTCAGAGTAAACCAGCAAAATGAACCATCACTTAGTGAAATTCTCAATTTAAATTGCTCTTTTATTATTTCTTACAAAACAGACAGATCTCTAAATGATACAAGTACACTTGTTTGATCATGAGCAAAGATCCAAAATGGCCATTACACATGGATAAGAGTTATTTTCATGTAGGCCTGTCACTCCATTTTTACCACTATCACCCCATTGTAACCACTGACAAAATTTACTGCTTTCAACAGTTGAAACGTCACAAGTTGTTAAAAATCAAGAATTGCATCTTGGTCGACCAGGAATTATAACACTGGATGTATCTGCTTATCCACCACTAACCTATGACTGGGAAAAAGAAGGACAAAAACTGGAGTTCCCTATGGCAGGCAGAACACTTGACCCTTACACTGGCTCTATTTCCATTGACAATGTACAAGAAAGTGATGAAGGAAATTACACTTGCACAGTGAAATTTGGCACAGCAGACACTGTAGAGATTGAAGTCACAACTATAGGTAAATTCTTCCATTGCCTTTTCACAGAACTGCTGTCTATTTTAACAACAATACTAGTATGACCTCAAGATTTCTATCTAGTAATATGTACGGGGTTATACCCCATTTATTGATGAGGCCACAGGCTGAATCAAAGATTAGTTATTTTGTTTAGTACATTTCCTAATAAATGTCCTTGGCATAATGATTTGTAAATTATCATTATTTCTGTACATTAATATTTCCATGCAAGCATACGCAGTAGTAAATTTCACCCCCCCCCCACACACACACACACACACACACACCTCCCCCTTAGCCAAGTGATGGAGATTGCAATGCAGTTTCAAACTACCTTCCAGCTCTGTGGATGCATTAATAAGTTCTTCTGTCTGTAATTTTAACATTTTCTCAGATGAGTATTGGTGAACGCCCTTCTTTAAGCCTTATAAGCCTTAATTAGCTTTAAAGGGCCCTAGTCAGCCACGCCTTTGTTTTTGTTTACATGTGAGAATTTGGCTATTATATTTTATTCGGAGCCTGTCGAAACCAAAAAAATCACTGTGAAACTACTCAAGATATTTAAAAATACAGGAACACAGCTTACAGTAAAACAATAAGAATGCGCTTCACCATGCTATATCAATAATTTCGATGCCATCAAAAATGGCGGCGGCTGACTAGGGTCCTTTAATTATTCAATGATACACGTATTTTTAAATCTCTGTACAAAAATTGGGAGAAATGAGATAATGTCATCATTTTTGCACAACCTGCAGCCACTGCAAAGTAATGGCCGAGTTTTCAATAGCTCAGGCAAGCCAAATCAGGTCTTAGCATTTGCTTTTGTGCACCAGTAGAAAATAACTTGTACTAATGGAAGTGTTTCTTATCTAGTGTGTTTCTTAGTGTTTCTTCTATGTGTCGTTTTATATGTCAGAGACCTGGTGCTAGTTTTTAGTGTTGCGCAATTGCTCATTGGCACAAATTAAACAATTCCTTTCTCTGTATGGACCAGTCACAATCATGTTATTGGAAAGTTGCAAACATGTAGATCTCCCAGTTGCAACCCTCAGTGAGAATACTTTGTATCTATTAATATTAGCCTAACACTTTGTTTTGCTTTGTTTTAGATGAGCCCAAAATACGAAAGTACCAAGGGGACCCAGTCTATCGTAGACTAACAGAGGGCAACAATGCTACATTTCACTGTGATGTCAAGTCTGGACATCCAAAGCCAGAAATCACTTGGTATTTTGGGTGGGAAGATACACTTAAAAAAGTTGACCCCGTCTATGATGCAAGATTTACACATCCAACTGATGAAACCTGGCTTATTACTGGAATTGTGACACAGGACAAAGGCAAATATAGGTGCATAGCTTCAAACAAAGCCGGAGAAGATTCCCTGAGGTTTGAGATTACAGATGTTGATGGTAAGTTATTGCATACGAAATTGAATTATAATGTTCATTAAGTATAGCAAAGTATGCAATAATGAACATCTAACATTACTTATGGCCTGACTGTATGTGACTGCTATGTGAAGCCAAAAAGGTCTGTGTGTTATAAGGAGACTCCTGAAAGAGGGTTTATGCCACACTCTACAATGTACTGTCAACCATGACGACATTGATTTACATGTACTTTTAAAGCAGATATTGTCTTGATTCAGTGCTTCAAAAAGAGCTGCTTTGAAAACGTCCAAACTACTAAATAGTTGTCAACATTTGAAAAAAAAAGCAATCAGATACTCTTCAAAACAATTCCCTCACTTGCCGTCCTCTACATATCCTTAGCTATCACTTAAAAGTAAAAGAATTGTCAAGCAGCTCCCCAGAACAAACACTGAACAATCCTAATAGGTTTTTTTCCAAATTAGAGAGAGACGAAAATTAAATAAATGTATTTTTACACATGGCAGAAAAAATTTATTAATTTTATATATCAACTAATTTTTTTTCAGTGAAACCAACAATCGAGGAATTGAGAGACATAATAGCAAATGCTGGTGATCAAGTGACCTTGGAATGCGTTGCTGCAGGATCTCCAAATCCAACTGTGGAATGGTACTACCGTGGAAGCTACTACACTGGACAAAGGGTAATCTTTAAAGAATATGACTGAAAGAGAGTTCATATCTTAGCCATGATACAGGCACAATGAAACTCAGTAGCTACCCCATGTGTAACTAGCTAAACCATTGCAGGCTTAAAACTAAATGTGGTGGTGCTTGACTTCTTCTTTGTGTGATTCTGCTTTAAGCTCATTTTTAAGTTCCTTTTTTTCTTTACAGGATCAGTTCCAACGTGATGGAAAGAGTGTTCGACAAATATCATTTTCTAATGTCAACTTGGTAAACACTGGAGAATACACTTGTCGTGCAAAAAATGGTGCCCTTGATGGAAATGGTGATGTCATCGAGGCTGAAAAAACAATTAACCTCTTTGTGAGATGTAAGTTTCCCAAAGCACTCTGTATACTTTGCTGGAATTCATAACTGGAAAAACATCAGCATGCACACAGCTTGAAAGAGCTATGGTTGATAAAAGGACATGCTGTATGGCTTTTGTTACTTTTAAGCCTGGTTCTCATATGCCCCCGACCTACCTGTGATTTAGTCGCCACATAACATCGCAGATCTCTGCGGATTATGTTCACATAAAATATTTTCACCGCCGATAATCGCCGGCTTGCCTGCGACATATGAGAACCAGGCTTTAGATGTGCCACGATGCTTAGCAATTAGACTATGAGCCTTTGTTTTCTATGATAGAGTAGTCATTGAGGTATAGCTGAGTGGACTATTGCTCCTACAAAACTTGAGCATAGCCTAATTACTCTGGTAGCCAAATTAAACATACAGTGTATATTGCTCAGACCCTTGCACATCCAGTGTGGCTTTTTCACATCTTCTGATAAAAATCGACCAACCAAAAATATTCCCAGCTTTTTTCAGAAATTATTCATTTTAATTTTTTACATGATTTCACTCAGTACTAGATGCTTAACATAAATGTTATATTTACAGCTATTTGTTTTATCTTCCAGCTGCACCACAAATTAATGAGGATGCATCCCCTACGCCAGTATACTCTTTTGTGGGAAACAGGAAATCTGTTGACGTCACATGTACCTTTTATGGATACCCAGTGCCCATAGTGATCATGAGAGATGACAATGGTACAGAGATTGCACGAGGAAACAGCACAGTATCCTATACTGTCAGTGATACAACCGATGATGACTTTGGGATGTTTAACTGTACTGCTGAGAGCCCAGATGGCAAGGCTGAATATTTAGTGGAGTTACGAAAAGCAGGTACACATGGGAAAGAGTTAGGAAACAGTTTTCAGTGATTTGTCTGCATTTTGGTGCAGAAAACATTGATAAAATATATGTCAATGAAGTCTGTTGAAAGGATGGCAAAAGACTCGAAAAAGTATTTTCCTTGTCCATTAGTATAACTCAATTACTATAGCAGTTCTTTTATAGTTTCAGTAACAACTTTCAGTCTATATTTCTATCAATTAAAATGTCTTTTAGGTTATAACTTTTTGAAGTCGTTTCCATCATAGTGCTCCTTAATGCATCCAAGTTGACACTAACCTGGGTAGCAGTTGCATCCCTTGACATGACACTTAACATTACCCTCCCAGCGCCTCTTGTCACCTAGGATTGAAAAATAACATTGAGTATTGCTGTCTCTAATATCCTTTGTCGCTTATTTGGGCAATCATTTCACAACCTTTGTGGGAGAAAGTAGCACAACAACTGGAGTGCACAGGCCAGATTACATGGGCCTAAGGTTAGAAGGCCTATCAGGTGTCAGCCACAGACTTTTCCTTTGGCTTTCACGACGATACCTTCTTTATTCCATGATGCATGAACAGAACAAATGGTGAAACTGGTACGAAATAAGGTAAACCCCTTTACGTGGGGATAAGTTACATGTACAGTTGCTAAAACATGTCAGATGTGACTCAAATATATCCAACAACTGCTTGTAAATGAGTTTTATTAATTGCTGACAGCTAACTTTGTTTTTAGTGCCACCTGGGCAACCCCGCGATGTGACTACTAACAAGACTTGTAAAGAAATCACTCTTATGTGGAAGCATCCATTCGACAATGGCGGCATGGAAATTGCCAATTATATCATAACAGTACTTTCCAAAGGTAAACAACTGCATACAGAAAATGTTGGGGGATCAACAGTTCAACAGAAGATTGCCTACGGCTTTAAGCCAAAGACAAGCTATGAATTACGAATCAACGCACGCAACGAAGCTGGACCTGGAGTTGAAGTGAAATTGTTTAGAGAAACTGATGAATTCTGTGAGTATCTGTTTCCTTACTTATGGTTATAAGACTTCCAGAGGTACATACATATGTGGCCTGAGAATTCTTGTGTTAGATTCTGGATTCAGCGGTTTGATTGAGAACTAGTCAAGGTCTGGTGAACGGCACAATGTCTGGTGTCTTGTGCTACGTTCTCAAACAAGCATAGGGGCTCACTCCACTACTAAGACAATGTCATATAGTGTAGAGTGCACCATAGCCTCTGGCCTGGGGGAGGGGAAGAGTGTGGACTCCCATACATAAAGGATGGAGGTGCACACAGGTACCTTCTTCACTCCAGTCCTCTTGCAGCAAGGCGAACTAATATATTAAAAGTAATGAATTAAACAAACATTAAAGTTTACACCTTAGTGCAGTAGCATCTAAGTCTTTTAGTGATTTAGAGGATGGAAGCCCTCTAAACCATCCCAATAGTACACTCTGCACAAAGAAGGCTGGGGAGCTACCAGTTTGGGGTGGAAGAAGAATGCAAATTACTGCCAGTATCTTTGTTCTATTGAGGAAGAGGATAAGTGCCAGCATACGAAGTCATCTTTGCTTGTAAACAGATTCAAATGGAAAGTCCTCCAGAAATACAAAAACTAGATTCTGCAAAATTGATTGCAAAAATGCTTAATATTTAGTTTGTTTTCATTTTTTCCAGGATAGTGGTTATCTATAAATCTGATAAAAGAATGTCAATGCATTCACATTTTGTTATACACAGCACTTTGGAGATACTGCACTTTTGTGTGGAACAAACTTTAGAGTAGTACATGCATATGACCTGGTATTAAAAATCATCTTCAATAGGTGTACCTGGAAAACCACGTATCACCAACACAGAGCTTGAAGTTGATGTAGATGACTTCACTGTAACATGGTCTGCACCACTGTATAATGGGGGCGATGATAACTTGAAGTACAGACTGGAATGGAGGATGAAACCAATTACAGATAACACTGAAGTGGGCAAAGAAGAAAACATTGCCAAGACCCAGTTTCAGATAACTGGCCTTGAGGACAATGAAGAGTATGAGGTCAAACTCTTCAGCGTCAACCGACAAGGATCCAGTGACCCTGATATCAAGACTTTCAAAACAAAGGCCGATCCCGGTGAGTGCAATTGTGGTTCAATACCCTTCCACAAACATACAGTGAAACCTGACAATACAGTCACCTAGTCAATCCAGTCAAAGTTTCACGGCCTGTTGGTGACCCGATTGAGAGGGTTTCACCCTACCACCGTGGTTATAGCCAGTACAACTAAATGTCTTCATTATTTTAAAAAAGAAACACAAAGTTTCATTTTCAAAACAATAATGTACAATTTTAAACAAATGAGAAGTCGAATGTGTTCTAGAAAAATAGTATCCATACCATCCACAGTTTGAAAGAAGACTAATATTCCAGTTTAGCTTCTTATTTTCCCTTTAAAACTTTGATGTTTGTGACACCAAGCCCCCTCAAAAGTTTCTATGAGTCTTCATGAGCTGTGTATGGATATATTTTTCTGTAGCTGGATATTGAAAATTTTAAGATTCTTGAGAGATCTCAAGCAATCTTAAGTGTTGAAAATCATTCTTCAGCTGGCAGTGGAGTTGCTGTAGCAACTGCATAGAAAGAAAATATTCCAGTTTCCTTTTCCAGAAAAGGGAAATATAATTGTAATTTCCTTTTATCAAAAAAGGAAAATATTGCAACTTCCTTTTACAGAAAAGGAAAAAAATTGTAATTTCCTTTTATCAAAAAGGAAAATATTGCATTTTACTTTTATAGAAAAGGAAAATATTGCAATTTCCTTTCATAGATAATGAAAATATTGCAATTTCCTTGTTTAGAAAATGAAAATATTACAGTTTCAAGGTAGTGCTCTAGGTGTGCTGTTTCATGGGTCCCATGGTCGGAAAGAATTTCAGTTGACAAAGCAAATTATGGTGAAAACAGCAGAAAAAATAACTAAATACTTTTATTGATTTAAAAGCATTATGACCGAATTTACTTAGCATCAACACTTCTAGCTGAAAAGTTACAAACTTCAGACTGCATTCCAGGAAAGCTACTAGAGCACTGCCTTGTAACCATAACATTATGTAAGTTACAATATATTGTCCAGTACTGGTACAGTACTGTACTGTAAATTGATAATAATTAGCAATTATTCCTCGAGCCCGAATGGGCTCTGAGTCAATAGCCCATGTGGCTGAAGGCCGAATGGGCTATTGACTCAGAGGCCATGAGGGTGAGAGGAATAATTGTTTTAGTAAAATACAACTAGTTGGTCAAATTTAAAATATCTAGACAAAACATCTTTCGCTAGTTAAAGCGATTCAGCCGCTATTGTTTTGGTTTTCAAAGCGGGCACTTTTCGCTACTAGTGGGCTATAACAAATAGCCTACTAGTAGCTCAACCAATCAGAACGCAGCATTGAAAATAGACCACTAGTTGGATTTTACTAATAACTATTACATTTCTTGTAAAAGCTGAGATTTCTTGCTTAACAATTTATTTAAAACTAACTTTAAACACTAACAAATTATTTTACTAACCACTCAATGTCATATTAACTAACTCATTTGCTAGTAACAATAGTTTTTTTAGACTTCATTTTATTTGACTGACTGCAGTTTTGTACACATTATCATGTCAGCATATAACAGCCATCTTGATTAATGGTCAATTCAGTACAAAACATTCAGTTACTTAAAGTAACAAAAATAACAGTTCATGACAGTACAGGTTTGTAATTAAACTTCAGTTTAATAATAGTTAATGTACCATGCGTACATGTATGTAGTTAAATACTTCATGTAAACCACAAACAGAAAAATATTAATTACATGTAATTAAATTGTCAATAACTTTTACAGTTGAAGTGTACAAATGTGCATGAATTTACGTTTATTTTAGCCTTGGCTGTTTCACATTTATTAAAAATTTTATTTGTGGAATTTGAATTTCAAAAACACAAGCATAACTAACAGCTGTAATATTTTGAACAATAGTCTCCTGCTAAAACACAATTCTAAAATATAACTTTTTTGTTATTGTTTTATTTTGCACTTTTACAATTCTGGCAGCTAACACGACAAGTCCATCTAAATGTAAGTGATGTGAGGTACAGTGTTTTATTTGTAATACAAGGCATTTAAATCCACTAACTTTTAAAAGGAATCTTTTTTTTCACAGAAAGTTGTGAGTTAGCAGCCTTTTAAAAGTGCATTTCTTTGGGAAAATTCAAAACCGGCTTGCCTTCCTTGTTGGGTTTTTTTCCACATAACAGATAAATCTAAAATCACTGGGATTGTGGTATATGAAAGGAACTGAACAATCCACCATATGGAAGGATTCTTTGATTCCTTTTATACACTGTGATCTAGGGGATCTTAAATTCTGTTCAATCAATTTGTGGAGTTAAGAATCTAATCTTGGATTTTTCCAAAGAAACACCACTAGGTTACTTTGAAGTAAAATTCTAATATGTTGAATTAGGATGTAATATGAAAAAGTTGTGTCTTAAAAACCTGTTAGTCACTATAAAATAAAATGAATAAAGAAAACTTAAAAGTTGCACCTAAACATGCACAACACAGCAATTAAAGATAATCATTACCTTAAAATATGCTATTGTTTCTTGTTTTTTTTTGGAAAAGTTTCGGTAAACTGTTTAATATCTTGTGGCACAATGGGTAGTAACACTACACTAAACTAAAAACTAGTTGAAATATATAAATATACACAACTTTAAACTAGAAATTCTGGCACAGTCTTAACTTTAAATACTAAAAAGTAAAAATAATCTTACACTAAAAGTCTGTCCAATTCTCCACTGTTTGAAAGTTGCTTTTCTTTTCTCTTTACTATATCTGTACTATTCAGTATCTGTTGGGCGGCTTGTTTTGAATTTCATGGAGACGTCACTTTCTGGTCATTAACTTTATGTGCGAGCAGTAACAAACTGCTGCGTTACTTCTGATCATTATTTCTCATAGAAAGATTGCAGTCTAGTGCTTCTAATATTAATATTTTACTTTTCTTTCTTTGGCTGGCTGTCTTTGTCCAAGGAGTTTGGCTTTTTTTGCTGCATTATCTATGTTGTAACCCTTAATGCCTCACCAACATTTTAGTTTTTGTTACCAATAAAATATCAAGCAGTCAGGTAAGAAGTGAAAATAAAATCTTCAACTTGGAGAGTGTTGTATGGATTTACCATGTTCAAACTTCTCGTAACTTACATGTATGTAACAAGAAATGTACTGAATCCAGCAAGGAGAATTGAGATTTGGAGTGTGGAACTAACAAAGAGAGTTTTAAAACACATCACATTCGTGATATTGAAAGAAAGTGTAAGAAACATTTACACCAGCCCACTTTTGGACCTTCTCGTCTATGTATACATGACAAACAAAATCAAGTATAGAGTTTGTGATTTGTAAATACTAATGTACTTGGTTATCCCCTTTAGCCCATTCCTCTAGAGCGGAAAAACCCACCTTGAGCACACCCACAACAGAAAACAATCAAACCGTGATCTCAACTGTGATCCCATATAGTGGAATATCTCATTCTGAACATGACACAGGTATTTCAAAACCCATACCAGACCAGTCTGAGACAGGTGGATGGAAGTTTCTTGTCATCAAAGCTTTGCTAGTTTTTGGATTTGATATTGTGTTGTGGTGTAGATGAATATCAAAATGTGTCTTGGTTTTGCTGTTTATAAGGTGTATAAAGGCCGATACTCACAAGGGGTTTTGCTGTAGGAGTATGTTTGCACAACTAGTATACACACTGGGGAGCATAAGGTCGGACCTTGCTCCATATTATGGCACACACAAGGAAGCACTTTCAAGTTTGATCAATTTGATCTTGCTCCCAAAAAATTAAAAGGTTTAATGTTGTGAAACATTTTACAGGGTTGAAATTCTGCCCCTGGGCGATTCCATGTTACGGACATTACATTCAGAGAGCAAATTTTTTGGAAATAACACTTCTTTTTACATACTTCTCTTAAGCAATTTTTGTTTAAAATTTGTACAAATATTCATCACATGGTGCTTAACTATCAGCATAAAAGAAACTTTGATTTCATTCTCAAAAGCTGTCAATATTTTTGTTTGAAACTCCGTTACGGACATTACAAAAAAATCAACCTCCAATTTTACCTGTTGACATTATCAGTGCTATTCCTGTGAATCAACATGCAAGACATAAATTCTCTAACAATAACAAGAATATGACTGCTTCATAGTTTTATAAAATCCAGTTGTTTCCCTTATGCTGTTGTTAGGCTTTGAACTGTGGGTAAAAAGTTGCCGTTACGGACATTACACGATATTTGTTACGGACATTACACTGTGAAACATTCTTTTCAAAGACAGGGTTTAGTGAATTTTTTTGTTTATTTGTGGACTCCTGGTAATTATATTAGACTGTAAAAGCTGTTAAATTTACCTAAATCAGGTTCAGGTCTAAGCTACATCTCTTTTTTGGTTTTCCTAATTTCTGTTACGGACATTACATTAAGCTGTCCGTAATGTCCATAACAGAATTGTTTTTCTTTCCAATTAAGTAAGGACAACTGATGTGGTAAACTGAATATTTTTGTTTTTTTACTGACTCTTTGTAATTGAGATTGTCAGAACTGCTAAATTCATCTAAATGAGGTTATGTTGATTAGCTATTCCTCTTTTTTGGTTTTGCTACTTTTTGTTACGGACATTACATAAAACTGTATGTTATGTCTGTAACAGAATTGTATTTCATTCTAATGTAACAAGGATATCAAATGTTGAGAAAAACTAACCTGAAAATGTAACTTAATATTGAGTTGAGACCAGTTTCTCATATATACTCTTCTTTCTCAAAGGAATTAATTGTTACAACTACAATAAATGTCAATTTTTAATTCAATTATATGTAACTATACTGGTTTTTTTCCTTTTTTCTCCCCTATGAGGAAAATAAGGTTGAATTGATCTCCCTCCTCTTAATTTTGTCCTTTGCAACAGTTGCCACTGCACACTGACCACAAAACTGTTCTACTTTGTTTCATTTCAAGTAGTTAGTATATCCATAATGTAATGTTCGTAACGTAATGTCCGTAACACAATGTCTGTAAAATGCTGCCTTTATACCAGTGATTTGCAATAACACTGACTATTTACCACACCATGGTTTGAGCCCCTTCAAACTAAAAAAGGAGTCCTGCTTACAAAAAGATCTGGCTTTTACTAACAGAGAAAATAGAAAAAAACCCTCTTTTTGTTACGGACATTACGTAATGTCCGTAACGAAAATGTTTTTCCCTCCACTTCGACAAGAACATCAAATGTGGCAAAAACAATAATCTGAAAATTTATTTTGTATTGAGTTTAGTAAGTTTTGTTATGCTGATGAAATTTTAGAAATAACTGGGCCCCAGTATAACAATTTTAAGTCTGACAGCTTGTTAGCTACTTTTTCAGTGTTTTCATTGGTCGAAAATCAACAGCCTCTCTTTTCTGCTTTCCACGGAATATACTTTCGGGAAATTATTTCCTGAACACTTTAGGGTATCCTCTTTCCAAATACACATGATTGTGCTAGGAAAAATACATCTGAAAATTTGACATTTTGGATGTTCTAAAATGGAATAGCCCCCCTGAGAATGAATTACGATTATGAAATTGTTGGTACACATGAAGGAGCTTTGCTCCCAGAGCATGCCTCTGAAGAAAAACCCCTGGTGTGTATTGGCCTTAAGAAACATCTAGATGTACAGTAAGAGGAGCTTAATATGTTTGCATGTAAGCAGCTTTGTGTGGATGGACTACTCTTGTTGCATTCTGGCATGATTTACTTCTGAGAAATGGCAGACAGTAAATGTTTATTTGATAAACTATCCATGTGCGCACTAACTTGTAAACACCTAAAACAACACTGACTGTAATCTAAGACAGCAAGAATTTTAAAAGTATTATAATGTACACTTTAAATTCCTGACTTCTAATTTGTTCTAAAACTTAGCAGATGTCTAATAAATTTGTTAATATTACACTGTAACTATAACATACAACACACATTTCAGTGATTTTCATTTTTCAATCATTTTGACTGGCTCTTTCTCCTTTGCTCTACCTGTCATTTTTTGCACTTTTTTTCAATAGCTTCACAGACCGATAATTTTAGTTTATTTTCTATTCTTTCCATATCACAAATCTACACACAAAAATGCTGCACTACTTTGCATTTAATTTGCTGGAAGCTAATTCCCAGTTTGAGTTTATTTTCATTACTATAAATAAATGCTTGTTCCACTTCAAGTAATGGCACTGAGCCATATTTTTCACCTGGAAATATAAAAAAAATCATCTAATTAACATCTATTAATATCACACAAACATAAGCTTATAACAATCCATTTGCAAGAATCTCATCAAATGCGGGAATTAGCCAAAGGTACATGTATTTGCAAATTTGCGAAAATCAAAAAAAGTTGTGATAAAATTATCAGTTATTTCTCAGCTTTTTAGCACTAACCTGTTAAAGCTTTGTTATAGTTTCTCCAAGCACGCCTCCTTCTAAAACCACTACTTCGGTGAAGGTTTCTGAATTGCACACTACTGCAGCATGTAAGTCTCTGTAAGGTTTAGATCTTTTTTCCCTCTGTGTCATGATCAGTTCATATCATGCAAGCGTACTCACAGCCTCATCTCAGTTCTGGGCAAGATTTTTTACACTTCTTTCTTTTCCAGTTGTTCATACACATACTTGCTATGTCTTCTTGATGTCATGTGTGATTCTTTTTTTTTTTTTCATTTTGCAATCAATGCATAACATGCAAGCATCTTCACAACCTAACCTCCGTTCTGGGCAACACTTTTCAAACTTGTTTGTTTTCTATTGGTTCGTACACTTATGTACACACACTTTCTGTGTCTCATTGATGCAATGTGATGTGAAGGATAGAGAAGTCTTATGGGAGGATCGAAAACTGCAGCTTTGATATTAATACAAACGTTTTCTTTTCTACAACTGTTTATGACAAGAAAACTTACTATTTCAACTTGTGTTAGGTGATGCTGCAATGCATGTTTTCCCAGGGTCTTAATGTCATTTTTCACCTGGAAATACGAAAAAATCATCTAATTAATATATATTAATATCACACAAAAAACCCTTCCAGCATCCAAACTCAATAACATATCCAAACATAGTTATCATAACCTAAGACATGCAATGTGGCTGTATCTATGGGCTCAGTTCTGTAGTGGTTATTTAAAACTAACTTTCCATAGACACCAAAATATGCCTCTCAAGCAGTGTTTAAATAAGATCAGTAGCCCCCTATATCTGTTAAACAAATTCTAACATTTATAAAGATAATTCAATCCTTAATCTGTGATTTGTAAATGTTTATATTTTTAAACAGCTGAAAAGTTTAGGATTTAAGAAAATTAAACTTAAAAGAACTAACTATGTGCCAGTAAAACAGTTAGAACTTACATTTAAACCTAAATTAAAAACACATTCACTGTTTCTAAATATTCAGCAGCCAGGAAGGGTTTTTAAAATACTTGATACCTTGATATGTTTTGTTAACAATGCATTCAAAATTCAAGAAATGACAATATCAACTTAAAATTATCCCACCTCAGTAGCATTAAAGCACTAGTAACCACCACTCAACCCTAACACACAACTAATGAACAAAATTATAAGATATCTAACATACTGGTACTAACTCTTATAATAATTGTGTATTTTATACACACTAATCAGTGCATCACTCTCCTAATGACAAATTGCGATTCTTAAGGGAAAATGTGCAAACTTCATAACTTGTCACATTATGCAAGAAGCTCTATGTTTTGCTTCCAAATGAGGACTGGTACATGTATTTACAGACAAGCAACCTCCAAAATTAAATTTGAATGCCACAATACAAAATGTCAATGATCACAACAGGCATGAATTTGGAAGGCCAGAACACATAAATTATGTTCAGTTGTATAGTTTCTGGGCCTCTTTATTTTCGATCCATCGATCCATTTTGGGCTGGCCAAGGTGCATGTGCATGAAGTTCAAGCCAATGACAGGCCAAGATTTTTTATGGTTAATGGTCAAAAAAAGCAAAGATCAAGACCGAAGAGTCTTTGATGTAACCTGCACAGAATGGGACATGCAACATTTTGTAAAGGCCACATCAACAAAGTTTTGACATCAAGACCCTGGGAAAACATGCAGCAAGATCAACAGGTACACAAATTATGCACATCTATTGATACACAATGCACTTAACGTGTTAACACACTTAACCCCAATAACTTACCCAATCATTGCTTACAATCATATAACTTACAGCTCCAAACAGACACTGTTCTGACTTTTTCACCAACTGAAGGTATCTATCAATTATTTCCAAAACCCTTCCAGACTGCATTACGTTTGCATGTTGTCAATGTACAAAATTACTGTAAACAACAACCACGGCTTGAATTAAAGCAAGGCGTGTAGGTAAGTTTGATGTGGAAATATGATCATTTTTAAATTAATCTTTTTGTATTCCATTAAGCTTACTTAGCCATTTCTATAACTAAGTCTTACACAAAAGATGAATTTACTAAATATTAAGATTACATTAATAACAAATACGAAGAAAAACTACTTTCCAAAGCGGAAAGGAAGATGTGTAAAGTTCACAATAGAGAATTAGTTTAATGTAATCTTGAAAATGAAGGCAGGCCTTTTGGCATTTCTTTTCACGTTTCCGTTTGGACATTGAGAACCTTTTTATATTAATCAGCAAGCTAGATGAAAACCTCGCACAGATGATTAAGCCAGAGTTATAAGCCAACACAGCTCGTAAAATACAAAAACAAAAGTCTAAAACTCCCAGATGTTTACCCTTCATTCTAAGGGCTTCCATTATCCCGCCATTTTGAAATTCCCAGCATGCAATGTGGTCGCAACAGCGATGCATTGTGGTATTTGTTCTTGTTTTTTTCATTCCTCCTCTTTCTTGGCGAAGAAACTATATCTGGTAGGATTTTCACAGAGAGTCGGTTGTGTTCAAAAGTTAAGCTTTTACAGCAAGCAAATAAAATTTTAACAAAATGGTTTCTTAGTTTTCTAGTGTTTTGTTGTTGTTGTTGTTGTTTGTCCCTGGCACAACAGACTAGGAGGCGTCTTTAGTTTTTTAATTGTAAACATGATCTATAAAAGCAATCGGAAAAAATTAAAACAGGAAAAACTCAGGGTACTTACTTATTTCCTAGCTTGAGAGGTCCACTAATCCCTCTACTAATCTAAATATTGAGTAGCATGGTTAAGATGTACAGAATAGGTGGTTTCACACTACATCCTGCGTTAAGAGTGGTGATGCTGTGGTTTCACCTGGTTTCACAATAATAACACAATAACGGCGACAGAGTGAGTCTGCCTTCTTCGTAGGAAGGAGAAGAAATATTGTATTGGTTGGTTTTCTTTCCTTGTAGTTGACCCCAAAGTAGGAGCTCGTACGCGTACTTCAGCAAGACTTGGATCGGGCGCCATCGCTGGAATTGTAATCGCTGTTATTCTAATCGTCTTGATCACGATCGATTTATTCTGCTGCTTCTTCAACTCTTGCGGCATCATATTCTGTTGTCATCGGGCCATTTGTGGCGTGGACGGTGGAGTGAAAGGAGGAAAGGATGATTGTGAGTATCGCTGTTTAATTGACTGTTTCCCTTAATTTAAGAAGGCCCTAACTAGGTTTAGCGGGATGCGGGATGGGGGATGGGAGTAAAAATGGCGCGATAAGGGATAACAGGATTTTTAGTGACGGGGTGCGAGATAAAAAAATATCTCGGTGGGAACAGGATTTGCTTATCTTAGCAACGGGATGCTGGATAGTTTTAAAATTGAAGGTTGGGTACGGGATGAAAAACGGAAAATCTGGGGACTGGGGCAGAATGCTGGCTTGAACTCAAAAATATAGGCGTGATACGGGATTGATAAAACCTATGTTGTAGCCTCCCTAAACTCACCTTATCCACACTAAGTTGCCTCCCAAATTTATAAACGTCAATGGAAGTTAAAATTGCAATCGAAGTCCAACTAACAACAGTACATAGCACACCTACAAGAAACCGACGCACCTACCCAACCCTTCTTACCATGCCAGACGCATTACAACCCTATTGCCTAATCATTGTACCACACCTTCCACCGAAGGTCGTCCTGCACAGACGCCCTCTGGGCTCGTCACGCAATCTTCCTCCCCACGAAGATTGTGTGACAAGCCCAAAGTGCGTCTGCGTTGGGAGCCAATTCTTTACATTGCACAGAGGCAAATATTTAAGAAACTAGATTTCTCTGGAGAAATGGAAGTACTGTTTCTTAATCTGAGTAATCTTTTTTGTTTGTTTTTCTAGACAAGGATGGTAAAGCCACGGAGTTGGAGAAGTAAGCGCAAATTTGGTTCTCTGTTTACATTCATAATTCGTATCTGGAAATTTGCTCAGTCTCTGTCGTTGCGATTTCTTAACTGATACACCTTCCTTCTCTTCTAGAAAACCATTGCCTGAAAGTGTGTAGCTGTGAGCCTGCATTTGTGCACATCAGCGGGAATCACCGAGGCGTCAAATAGACGAAACTACGTCAAAAGACTTTACTTTCGAGTTTATTAACTTCGTTAGTTCAGTAAAAAGTTAACTGGTGTCATATCAAAATGGAAGATATCGCTGTGGACATTTTTGAGGAACATGTTCATAGTCAACAACCATTTTAGTGGTAGGCTCGCCAGATTACCTATATATTTTGTGCTTTAGCGGCTGTGATCTTGCAGTTGCATAGAATGCATTCAGTTCTTAGGTAAATTTCTATACATTCTTTAAAGATTTTTGCAATAGCTAAGACAGTCTTTTAATGAAATTCATTTCCCTTTATCTCAAGATACTGTACTCTTTCTGGAGCTTTTTGTAAACTTTCTACTAAACTACATTCGTTCAACAAAATAGGCAATTTTGTCATAGCGAAAGAGTTATCTTCTTCTCTCTACAAAATGTTCTTTATACCTATCCACCTTTAATATTTTGTGCATCCCAAAAAGGTCACTGTTTTCTGGAAGGACTTGTAGCACGATAATGCACCAAGCAATTTTTAATATAAGCCAGTAGTTAGGTTAAAGGATCTGAGAAAATGATTCTTAGTGGACTAGAGATGATTAGGTTGTAGCAAAGATTTAAATCGGATTGCTTCAGCCGAAAATGTTTTTTTTTGTTTCTGCGAAGATGTACATATTTTTTTTAGCGTTCTTCAAGTATACCTGTCTCGCCTCAACGAGTGTTTGTGCAGTCCATTTTAACTGTGAATCAAAGCTGCACTTTGTGCTACAAGTTCTTTAAGCCGGAAAAGCAGTTTTCCAGTAATCGCCTTAGATATAACACTCACTAAATCACAGCGCCAGTTTCAACTAGAAGTAAACTTGGGCAGCTCGTAAAAAGCGCGGGAAAACCCCGCGAAACACGTACGTCACGATTTTGTTTTTTTCAGTTGATTGGCTGAAAAGACAACACTTCTTCTTTGATTTGTTAGGGCACGTGGCGTGAACCAGTCCATAAACCAATCAAAACGCTCAAAAATATAGTCACTTCTTACCTTTTGGAATATTTTGATAACTCTTCGTGTCTAAACGAAAGGCTCTAAGACAGAGATTTTCATTTACTAAAGAGGCAAACGTGAAAGGTTTTATTATTCTCTTTTTCAAAGAAATGATCAGAAACAATAATTTGTTCGCGACTCACAGCTCTGCAGCGAAACGAAAACTTTATTCACAAGTACATTAATATATAAAAAGTAAAATATGGGTTTAATAAGAAATTTGTCGATAACTTTATTGTATGAGCTTTTTTTGTGCAAAGATTCAATTACTTTCCGTGTCTTTTATGTAGGAAATAAGAAACTTTATGATTCAATCAATGAACATTTTGATAATTCCGTTAACATCTCCGATTACGGAGCTGTTTGTATTTTTTGTCTTGAAATATTTGGTAGTCATTCCGGGTTATCTGCGTTTCGTAATATTTCCTATTTGCTTCAGATAAAATTTTGCTTGTGGATCATAATTTCATTTGTTTTCTCGAGAAACAAAGCAATTATATCAAATAAGGAACTAGCGCCTTATTTAGAACAGCTCGCCAGTGACTGTCACTAATTCTATTGTAACAAGGCTTGCGAATATCGCATATCTCGAGGGTTTATTTAACAGTATGTCAAGTGATCATTTGTCACATCAATGTGTGTGTGTGTAATTAAACAAGCTTTAATAAGCATATAATAAAATATCTCAAGGAATGATGTTTTTACTTTGTTATGTCAAGTCACATAATTTCACACTACGCAAATCACGCTTCACAAGCACGCCTTACACTTGCACTTCACACATCACGCCTCACATATCACTTAACACTTAACATACCACACTTCGTTATAACGGTTCGCATTTTCCTTACACTCACACTTCACAAATCACGCCTCATATCACTTTACACGTAGCATACCACACTTCACCTATCACGCTTCGCATTTTCCTGCGAGTGGTTGTCACAGGAAACGTGCGAAATAATACCAAGAACAGCGTGTTAACCGAGTTTGAACAAGAAAATTCACTCAGTAAAGCAAAATCTGATGCTAACACTAACTATTTGTATCTCCAACATTGATCAATTCTAACAATATTATTTGATATTAAACCCTGTTGAAAGTAACACCTAAACCAATTAAATAAAACTTGTCTCACTGGTTTATTTTTGGTAACTAACAAAGCGTTTGCCCGCCAAACTATGTATGTGGGCGAAAAGTTTGAAAATAATAACAGAAGTCAACATAACACTAACCGTATAACCACCCCTGGAAATAAGATAATAAATCAGTTGTCTGACCCTTAACACTAGCCGTTTAAACGGTGAATTAACGGAAAGAAGTTTCTTGTTACTTCGTTTCTGGAAACGTCAAGAGTTTTGAGAAGCAAAACTTGATGTTTCAATCTGGCGAAAGGGTCAAATCTGGATCTTGCAGTACAGCAGGTGAGCTATTAGTTAAAGCTACTGTAAAGGTCTTTTAAATTAAAGCACCTCTCGCGTCTCTTGAACCCTTCTCCATTCTCAGTAGAGGTGCATGGAGGTTATAAATTATTCCAGAACAATTTCAGACTGGGAAAGCTCATATTTTATCCTCTGTCTTATTGCACTCGAACTCTGCGAATTGAAATGTTCCCTGGATGGGACTGAGCTCCAATATCATGAACGAAAAACAACTCGTTTTAGAGACATAATCGTTAACCCATCTGAGCGATCTGTCCAGGTTGTCTTTTTCTGTAAAACTACTTACGTCTATCACACGTTCTTCTTCGTTCTCTCTGTTACAAATACATACATTTGACATCTCGTCCAATTATTTTCTTGTCTGTTTGTGAGAATAATAAGCGCCTTTCCCCTATTTCTTTTAAGCTCTCCTTTTTATTAAGCTCCCTTTCACTACGTACCCAGCCCTTCACCCGTCCCTCCCTACACAGAAGGCACTGGGAACAAACTAGTTTCCCAAGGGTGTACGTTTGATACCATGTAAGCTTTTACGTTTTGCACAATCTCCAAGGTACGTACGAAACTAACCTTCACAGGTCCTCAACTTAACAGTGTACTGTATATAAAAATCACTACTGAAACTTCTAACATGTTGCAATGCACATGCGTGAATCATGATTTAACCTAGAAACTAACCTCGTCCCCAGATCGAGGCGCTTTTCCCCATATTGGAGGAAAGCGCCCTGGTGACGAGTTTGACCTCAAACCTGTAATCCTTTAATGGGTTTCTGTTGATACTAAACCAAGTTAAGCTAACAGAAACCATTATCAGTTTAACCTCACTTGAGACACCTTGACACTAAACCGTTACTTAATCAATAATAAATACTAATTAACCAGTAACATACTAAGCTGGACCAGAGTGCAATTTGACGATGCACAAATTATTATAATTGATTAGTTGTATCTTTACTTGTTATTATTATTCATTATTCTAGTGATATGGTGTAGGTTTTGAGATAGATTTATGTACAAATGGGATTTTTTCTTATGAAATTGTTGATGATCCTTTGTTTAGGGAATGGACCATTTTACAGTTGTCTGCTAAATGACCTGACCTTTGAATGGCAGGGAGGTTGGAGGTGACCTTGCTCTGATTCAGACCTCTCTGCTTTTCTCATGTAAACTCACCCGGTTAGCATTACAGCAAGTTAAGTTATACAGCAAAAGCAGAGATTAGAATGACTTGATTTACACAACAAAAGCAGTGAGGTCTGTATCAAAACAAGGTTACCTTCAGCCTCGATGCCATTCAAAGGCCAGGTCACTGAGCAGAAAACTGTAAAATGGTCTATGGTAATTGTTATTCACCGAAGATCATGGTAAAATAATTTGCTAGATTCTTTTCCAAGGATAGACTCTGATCTCGGTAATACCGTGGTTTTGATTGGTTCGTTTTGTGTTTGCAGGCGTTCTAGAGTCCATTAAAAAGCTTGGAGCGGGAGCCATTGCCGGCATTGTGATTGCTGTCATACTCCTTGTCCTGATTGTCATAGATTTCTTCTGCTGCTTTTTCAATTCATGCGGGCTCATCTTCTGCTGTCACCAGGCTCTTTGTGGAGGTGGCGGCAAAGGCGAAGGAGCTGGAGCTGGAGGAAAGGATGACTGTAAGTCTATCAAATAACATGTTTCACCACTACACGAAACATTGGTTGAGGGTGTGGATGGCGGGGGAGGGGGAGGGGCGTGTAAATATCAATTAGCAGTAAAAATGTGGTTCATTTGTTAGTTTTCATAATTAACTGAAGACATAAAACCTCATACAGTCATCCAACAATTTTTTCTTGGATAATTTTGTCCAAGGGGGAAAGGTGCACTGAGGCTAACCCTATATGAAGCACCAACCTGTGAGACAAGGCCAGACCACAACACTGGGAACTACGTGCCCTACTCCTTTCGATGAGTGTGTGGGTTCTTTATCGTCCCTTGCTAACCATGTAACACTGAAGATGCAGGAGGCGGGGCCTATAGTTTATAGTCCTTCCTCGAGAAGACTTCCACGTTTCACCATTTGCAGATTTAATTACAAAGGCAGCACTTTCTCCTCAGTTATTTTAAGACCACGAGTGTTGGTTCGATCTGGGGCTCGAACCCTCGACCTCCCGCGCAGCAGACTAGCGCTCTATCAACTGTTATTATTCAACAAATTGCAACACTATCCAAATATGGTCATGATGCTCTCGATATCTGTCATCCGTAGGTAACAGATATCCGGCGATATACGTAGCTTCGTACGTGGGAAGAAAAAGTGAAGTGAAAAAATGTCGACAGAAAGGTTTAAAAATGTTACGAGCTTAGAAATCAATTTTGTTATCAATTTGTTGAATAATAAAACAATTATCCTGCTCAATCTCGCGGAATATCGTCTGATTTTAGCCGACTCGGCCTACGGCCTCGTCGGCTAAGTATCAGACGATATTCCGCGCGATTTCGCAGGATAATTGTTAAAGGTAATCAGGCGGCGACTACCTCGCCTAGAACTAAACCCTCTCCAGTTGTCAGTTAATCACTCGGGTATTTTTCCATTGTCAGTTACATTTTTGCCATTTTTCAGTTGTCTTTACCTCATCCAGATCCTCTTACCGTGCTAGAGATAAAATCCGTTAACAATAACATAATATTGGTGACGTCGCCAATAGATTGATGTTGACGTTGAAACCTAACCAAAATAGTGAATGCTGACGGTAGTCTATAAGATAGTTAACAAAAACAAACCAATGATCTTTAATGCTTTTGCTCTGGGAGAAGAGTTAGAAAAAAAACGTTGTGTTTGGGTTAGAGTTTGAACAGCAAGAAAACAGAACAATGATTTTCAAAAGCTGCACAATGACATTGTGCATTGCGTTTTGTTTTGTTACGTTACGTTACGTTACGTTACGTAATCTGCACTTCGCGTACTCATGCCAAAAAATTGCCCTCACGAGCGAGACATTTGCTCAAAGTTTCTTTATTTGATAGCTAAACAGTACAAATGAACGTGATTTGCTTATTATGTTGAAGAGAAACAACATATAATTAAAGTTTGTAGCTCGGAGAATAAACACACGAACAAAACAGCTCGAAAGAGTCATCCAGCAGAAACGTGACAACAACATCGACTTTTATGTCACGAAGCCTTCCTACTGTATATTATAGAAGTAAAAGTGAAACTTACTCGGCCATTGAAAGCTTGGACCTTCACCAATCTTGTCCGAAGAATGTTTTCGAATATCCCTAGGTTCCTTGTGTACATTTTGCCGTGAATGGAGGTAAAAACGAGTCCCAAATCGGGCACAGCGAAGCAAAATGCCAACTGCAAGCCGTATGCAGTTGTCGAATGCTACATTAAATACCCTCGAAGAAATTCGCCGATTTACATGGACTTTTCCTATCCAATCTTTGAAAATTTCAAAATAAGCACTAGATTCCAGGCTTTCCAAATCCGACCGTACATCTTGACATAAGGCGATTGACTTAGCCGCTTTTTAGTATTGACCGTGGGCGGGATTTCTTCACGGATCGGTAACGGCTTCTATCGAGTTTCGCAACTTCGAAGCCCGATTTATATGCATTTTTTTTTAATATTCAGATAAATTTTTGAGTTCGTAGAACGCAGTCATAATGCGGGTCTTGAGTCGAGTTTTATGGCAGTGACGTCATGGTAGGTTGCATCGAAGTTGTGCACCGATTTGGCCACCCCGCAGCAGGGGCGAAACAAATTACATTATCGCCAAACCATGTGCTGTACATTTCTTTGGAGTGCGTAAAGTGCGGGTCTTTGAACTGTGGACATTTACCATCAAAAATTCATTTTTTTCACTGGAAATTCTTCTCGAAACAGATATAATTTTATATTCGTACGTTTGAAGGGTCATTGAAATGACCTTTCCTGGGAATTTTTTCCGTCGGTGTGAATAAAAGTCTACAAAATCACGCTTAATGCACGCGTTGAAAAAAAGCTCTTTAAAAATGACTTCAAAGCGATATATCAGTTTCGCGTTAATAGCTACCACACATCGGCAAAAGTAAAATCTATTCCTTAACAATCCAGCTTCGTCATGTGGAAATGTCAGCAAAATCATTCACAATTTGTAATTGATACCTCGCTCAAGTGCTTGTCAAGTACTTGAGTAAACACAGGAGCCGCTGTCGCATATAGCAAGCGAAAAGCCTGAACACGAAGCAACGTTTTGGCCGGAGAAAAAAAATTGAAAGGGAACATCTTTGTCGAACTTTTCTTAAGTGATTTGGACGAGAAAATGACCTCGGCGAGCTAGAAAAGAGAACGAAATAAAAACAAAGCGGCTCCGTGTGAAGCCGAAAATTTATTCAATTTGTTCACCGCATGTCCTTTGTCACGTACAGGTCAAAAAAAACTTACCTCTTGATAATTTTAGCCGTAGAAGACAGTAACTGGTCGCAAATTACTTTCTATATCCTTACAAATGTCCTGACTTCCATCTTTGAAAGATTTGATCCCAATTTTTTAGCAAATATACATTTCGCCGATGGCGACCGCCATTTCGGTGGCTGGCATACTCTCAGAGTGGGGTACAGGCCGGATGTAACACCGATTTTCTGTCACGCTTTTAAGTCACCATGCATTTAATACTGGTTGGCAGGAGGGATGGATAGAAAAAAAGACACCTTTGCACGAACGCACTCATAATCTATGATTATTTCTAGTAATATTTCTAGATGGAAGGATAGCTACATTTCTTAAATCCAACCGTACATCTTGAAAAAGTAACTTTAAATAGAGCGAAATTTAAACTTACGCTCAAAATTTTGCTGTTTTTCTGCGATTTTCGGGTCGTTTTTCGGGGGCCTGGGGACGAAGAAAAATCTGAAGCAAATGTCACCCAATTTTTTGCCATGGTTTCGCGTAACGATGCAGTTGTGGAAAATACTTTAGTCCTGCAACACTCTGCGCAACGATTCAAGGGGAGGAAACGCGGTAAAATAACAGCTGCATGCAACGTGCAAATTGCATCGAGAATCCACCCCTAAACGCTTGAGACGCAATCATTGAGATAAAATCTTGCTCTACTTCTATAACATAAGATGCATTTATAATCTCAATTTACGTACACTATCGGCAACATTTGCGCAAAGGCAAGGCGCACCTATCTGACATTTTCTGCCTGATTCTTCGGCACGTGATTAAAACTAATTAAATACCACTGAACAAATTAGTCAATGTTCTTTCTCAAGAGAAATTGTTCTCCTCTCATTATTAATCATCTTTTTACTTTTCACCTGTAGACATGGACGGAAAGGCCACAGAGATGGAAAAGTAAGTAATCATTTTGTCTTTTTTTCGTTAATCGAGAACAGCCCGGTATAAGGAGTTTCCTGACGAGTGTTGCACGCGGGCGGTGACGTCACCGATCATGAATGAATGCCGGGCCGGGTTGTGCATTAGTTTTACAAGTTAGCCGAAACATTTATTTTTCTTGAATAAAAATGTTTTCACTGAGTACATTTTGTGTGGCTTGAGGTTATTCAAACTCAAAACTGAGGGACGAACAACGTCAACGGAAAACCACACAGTTTCAAAACTAATTCAAAATTCTTGCTAATCCTGAATAAGCTTAATAGGGCTTTGCATGGTCATGTGTAGACATGTCTCTTAGTTTCATAAATTTATAATTCCGTTGTCTGCTCTTATCTGAAAATACTCTTCTCTTCCAGGAAACCATTGCCGACGACTGAAGAGGTGTAGCAAGTGATCCTGCGTGGTTGTAAATCAGCGGGAATCTCTGCCGGTATCGGAACGAAAGGGAGTTCAAGCAATAACGACCAAACGAAAAATTATGTCTAATATAAGAGATTTCCTTTGCTAGCACCACGAGTCAGTTTGTTTCTAGATAACAGGCATAATAGGTTCATACATTGAAACACGTAGAATTTTTTCATTAATGTTTCTATTTTCCAGAAGAGCGCTAAAGAAATGTACAGCTAGTAAGTGCGTCAACACTACATCGGAGGAATTTGAAAACCCTGCTTTATTTCTACGGTTAGGCCAACCGTCCACACTATCTGTCACGAAAATGGAGCTTTATTTCTACGGTTAGGCCCACCGTCCCACACTAATCTGTCACGAAAATGGAGCTTTATTTCTACGGTTAGGCCTACCGTCGACACTAATCTGTCACGAAAATGCAGCTTTATTTCTACGGTTAGGCCTACCGTCCACACTAATCCGTCACGAAAACGGAGCTTTGAAAACGAAGCCTTCCGAAAACGATGACGTCATGATAATCACGTGATTTCCCTGCCTCGAGTTTTCCTCATGCACAAATCCAAAATAATAATAATAATAACCGGTTATTGTTACATTCTTTTATTCCTCCGAGGTAGTGTGAACGGAAAACTTTTAATTTGTTTTTCAGCCGAGTGAAACCTCCGAGTGGGGTCGGGGCTTAAAATGTATGACGCTCGCGCAGTGTCGCGCAGTGTCGCGCGTGTGATGTTTGTTTCTCTTTCACTGAATGAATGACATCGTGGTTGCTTCAACTCCCTTTGGTTATCAGGTCATTTACGTCGTAATTACAGTAATTTAAATTGGCGTCATTTAAAAAGAGGAAGATATATCGTTGTGGACATTGTAAGGAACCTATTCGTGGTTTTCAACGTTTAGTCTTGAGTTGCGTGCTCTATGTTTTAGCATTATTTTTCCAAGCTTTACTGGGTGTTTGACAAACGAACATAAAAATTTACAAAGATAATAGAAGAAGAAATAAGCATCCAAACACAGTATTCCTTGCTGCGAGTCTATCAGCCTGTGATCGAGTAAAACTACGCAAAATTTCTTTCTCGTTCACGCAATTTTAATTTCCGTGTATTGGTATCACAAAGCAGCATTGATTGCGACATTGATCGCGACAGTCTCTGAAACCGATAAGCTTTTCTTTGTATAACACTCATAGTAAAAGTTCAAATTTACTCTTTCATACAATTCTGCAATATACATCAGTTGCAAAGAATTAATTCCTTTCTGAGTAGGCTTTCAATCACTTTTTTCACTGGTAAGTAATAATTGGGAAAATTCAACTACTGATGACGTAGAACAGGGATCCTAGTTGTCTCTGATTGGCTCTTTATCATGGCTCGTGAATTTTGGCGAGAAAGTGACAACCAATTAGGAACTCCACAGAGATCTTTGCAACATTATGTCATCAACAAGGAATTTTGGGATACGAACAGACGAATATATGTATTTTTCTCTCAGTGTATTTTACTCTTTCTTTACTAATATATTCTATGGCTTTTTTTACGTTCACTTAGTTTCGTAATAAGTAAATTCATTTGAATAAGAGAAAAGCCAATGCAGTTCTTTTTATAAAGCCATATGTACTCTTGATATTAAGCAAAACCGCAGCAATTACAGGGCTTTAGTCAGAGTAGCTAAATATGGAATGTCGGCTTCTGGCCTCTCGCGATAATTGCATGTTTGGGTGATTTATATAAGCGTTTTGTGTTTGTTAATATTTGTTATAGAAGGTTTGTGTAATAAGCAAGTCAACTTTTTATATTAAAAGCATATAATAAATACCTTAAAGCACGATGTTGGTATTTGTCATTCATGTCGTCTATGTCCTAAATGGATAGTAGTATTGGCATGGCCAAGGAAACGGTGCCAAGGGCGGGAAAACATGAAACCCGTGCCAAGCGCCGGAAAGCGCGTGTAATTGTCTGATTTCATACAGTGAGGGACTAGGTACGAGTCTGTTAATTATGGGATTAGCAACTATTGATCCCCATAGTCAGAAAGAGCACACCAAGATTCATAAAATCCCCAAGTTTGGTGTTAATCAGGCTAGTTTTGCTTGAGATACAGGCATTTAAAAACGAAAAAAATTTACAAAGAAATGTATGGAAATGCGGACAAATCAGGACAAAAGTCGACAGTCCGGATTTATCCGGATTTCCATACATTTCTTTGTAATTTTTTTACGTTTTTAAATGCCTGTATCTCAGTCAAAACTAGCCTGATTAACACCAAACTTGGGGATTTGGGGCGGGAAGAAAGGAGAGTTCAGGGACTGGACTACTTATCACCTAGACTAGGTGATAAGCTTCTGGTAGAGCACGTTATCTTGCTGAAACAAGACGGTACTGAGAGGAGGAGCGGCTTGCCTTAGTTGTTTGGTTTGAAATAAATTTGAAAAACTAAAAATCAAAAATTTGAAAAATCGCTCTATGAATTATTGACTGAGCATGTTCCCAGTTTTTACTGGTGTTCTTCGCTCAAGTTTCGTTTCCCACGGTCAAGGGGAAACTCTTTTCAACAAAGACAAGTTTTGAATTTAATTAGTCAATGGGCCATTTGCAACAAACAATCACATATGGTACAAAATCCGCCATGCTGGAGGGCAAGCTCATTATTATTCCCGCAGTGCGACATTAAAACAAAGGCCAGTCACGCTTGACTGGTTGAGGTCTCTTTGTTTTAAAGTCCCAGTGCGGGATAATAATGAGCTTGCCCTCCAGCATGGCGGATTTTGTACCATGTGATTGTTTGTTGCAAAAGGCCTATTTTCGAATTACCATGTGTCGCCTCATACGCCTCTGTTTTAAAACTGACAATTCTTTCCCTTAAAGCTTCATCTCCATGTTAATCAAACGTATTTTCATTTGAAAGGTTTTCCATGGGGACTCGTTTTGAAACAGAGGCACACGGTAACTCGGAAATGGCTAAACCGAATAAGAACAAGCTTAGTTAGGTACAGGTAACCGTGTGAATGCGAGAGCAAGAAATTGAAATTTGAAAATATCCTTAATTGTTCGAATTTTTGTACGATTCTCAGTTGTTATACGACTCAATCTTGTCCCGAGAGCCCTCGTTACCCTTGTCCAGCCGAACCGGTTTTCCGTTCCACTGGACAAGGGTAACGAGAGCTCTAGGAAGGAAACTGTATGCGACTGAGGGCCCCGGATATTTTTGAATCCGCGACTTTTTCTTTCTGGATATGGTTTCCCTCCACACGCAGCCGGCGAATTCGACAGCGAATCCGGACATTTTTAAATCCACTCTCCAGAGTGGAAAAAAAATAAATCCTCAACGAATCTGATAACGGGTGAATCGAGGGTGAATCCGGATATTTTCGAATCCAATGACGTAGCAAATTCGTGGTCCAGTCTCTTACCGGACAATAAACCAATATGGGCGACGCCACAGCAACAACAGAGCCATTCTCGTTCCCAGAGGCCCGCGATCCTTTTGGTCCAGTGACGGAGATCGCGACCTCTGGCCCCTCTGGGCCAGGTTCCCAAAACACCGGGAAGGTCCGTGGGATTTCACGGACTTAAACGTCCACTCTGCGCTGCTCAGAGTCAAGTCCGACAAATCTGATTGGTTCTGGTCTCAATTCTATTGTGTTTACAAAGCCATTCAAAACCGGAATGTCGTTGGACTGGGCCAGAGGTCGCGATCTCCGTCACTGACCAAAAGGATCGCGGCCTCTGGGGACGAGAATGCAACAGAGCATATACATATGCCACTATCGCGGGCTTTATGGCGCATGCTCTGAACACATTTTATGGCAGAGGAGCCCTGGGTACTTGAGTGAGTCCGGATACCATCGGAGACAAGCGAATTCGATTTGAATACGGCGCTACGTGTGGACGGGGAAATTTTTGAATCGGGAAAGAAAAAGTTGCGGATTCAAAAAATCTGGATACGTGTGGACGGGGCGTGAGAAAGTTACAAATGCGAGTGTTTAATTTGCACTCCAACGATACAAATTAAAAATCAACATAAATTGTTCCCCTCTCAGCCAATCACAGCAAAAGTAATTTCCTTAGTCATATTTGGAAGTGAGGTGATTATGAGATAAGTAGTCACGGTTGGCTAGCGGTTTGAAATGGGTCGAGGAAAACCATTTTAGCGATTTATTGTTTCCATGTTTGTCGCCATTTCAAAGTGTTTGGGGTAGAGTTTTGCGCATCCATTAATACCCTCGTCGCACCTGCCTCGTCGTCAATAGGTAGGTTAAGTCTGCATTCAGGCCAAGTGGGCCCATCAGGCCGGAGCTTATCCCGGTTTTCTGTAGCATGAAGCCTAGGAGTATTTCTACCCCTCCCTGGATGGGATGCTAGTCCATCGCAGGTACCCATTTATACACCTGGGGTAGAGAGAGGCCACCGTGAGAGTAAAGTGTCTTTGCCCAAGAACACAACACAATGTGCCCGGCCAGGGCTCGAACCAGGACCGCTCGCTCCGGAGTCGAGCGCGCTAACCATGAGGCCACCGCGCCTCCCACTTCGTCAATAAGACTACAAAAATTCAGCCCATTTAAATTCATCATTTCTCATCGAGGCTTGCTTGTTACAAGACATTATCTGGAGAGGTCTCCTCGGTTCTCAAATGACAAAATCCAGTTGTCTAATTTTGCATTTTACAGTGAATTGTATAGAAGTGTGTTATTCACGCGGATGATAAACGTTCGTATCTTATCAAATGATGTTTAACTACTAACAATCAATGCTAAGATCATATGAAACTTCATCATCATCGGAGGCTCTTTGTTTATTATCTGTTCCGTTACTTTATCTTCGGACGTGGCGAGATTAAAATACTGTTTTTAGAGTCACATAGATGGAATATTTTTTCCACTGGCACGACGTATACCTTTCGAGTAATTTCACTTGATTTGTGTTTTTTTACGAAATGTTTTGCGACAACAACTTAAAAAGGTTTTTTAAACTCGAATTTAAGGGCTGGCTAGAGAACCTCGAATGCTCCCAATTCCCACGCCTTCATCGTCTATGTTTTGATTTTATTCGCTTTCAATTTTTGGTTCCCACGGAGATAAATACCATTATTATTGTATAATTTTACGGTAATTTAAACTGTCAGTTTCGTTGAAGGTTTCTTTAAAAGTGAAAGAGATTGATGAT